>PVIJ01006113.1:0-95714 GCA_004024925.1 Scalopus aquaticus
AATAATAATAATTTATTTGGTTTTATGGTATACTGGCCTGTTATATGCAACTGTTATATAGTATTCATGACATAGGACCATGGAGTGCTATTCTAGTTTAAGAAATACTTTGGCGTTGTGCTGCTTAGCAGTCTTGACTTATCAGGAAATTAGCTATCTTTTATATTTAAGACTTTTTTCCATGGGGGTAGATGGGGACAGAGAAAGAAAGAGAGAGAACACCATTTACATTTATTTCCCAAATATGAAAATATGTTTTAATATATATTTATTTATGCATACAAGAGCTGGGGTGTAGGCCAGAGGTGTGGGGAGTGAGAGGATTGACCAGAGACAAAGTGGGGAGCAGAACAAGTGGATTGACTGAAATACACTGCTGAGGGGAGCAGTGGGAGAGAAAGGAGAGGTCTGCTGCACCATGTGGGTCAGCTCCCTGGCTGTGGATGGCCTCAGAGTGCTGAGACTTAACCCTGCTCTTCTAATTATTAAAATGTGCAAATATATGTGTGTATACATATATTTAAACAATAGATCGTCATCTTTGTTTATCATTAAGAGATAATTTTCACTTTGAGATAGATTAACAATATAGCTCTATATTAGAGACACCAATGATTTTTGTACCACATTAAAGTTGCCATCACTATAATCTTATTCCAACCCCATTCACAGAATATTTTAAATTTTAAGAAGACGGGGGACAAGTTTTCACTTGGCAGTTTTATTTCAGTAGTTAAATATATAGATGTGAAATGTCACATCATTTGAAATAATCACTAAGCTACTAAAGTAGTCACTTGCAAGCAAATAAAATTTCCACTTATTCTAGTGTTTGACATTTAAGGGCTAGATTGATTTTTCCTTAAAAAATAAATCATGTTGGTCAGTAAATTGGACTAAAAGGTGGCATTAATCTGCATTGTTGTTACATTGCTTGAGAAAAACTTTGCCAGAGAAAATCATTTTTATAAGTGTTAAAGCGTAATAACAGTTTTCATTTTACATTTGTTTCATAAGTGTGCCTGTTTTGCTACAAGACTTCATTTGAGTTAAGACATTCATAAGGAAAAGATTATATACCATTGTCTATTTTTCTTTTCTGACTCACTGTCTTTTCCCACGAATATTTGTTTATTGAATTCCTGGTATTGCTTTAGACATATATTGTCTTTCAACACTTTAAAAGTTAGCAATTGCTTTAAGTTATTAAATTATTTTCTTAGTGAATTTTTACAGAAGTTTCACATACCATATGATTTCAGATTAACTTAATTTTCAATATTAAGATGTGACATCACTAGTAAAATTAGAACAGAATTTTCATAGCACATATTGAGTCCATAAGAAAATGAGGTCCTTCCCAAAAAGCACTTTTAAACTACGTTATGCTTTTTTGTAATCTTCAGTTCACCTGAATTTTTAGAGCCTCTTAAAGATTCTTGCTATTCTATTAAATTTCTTGAATCATGACATTTTTCAGTATCATATTCTTCAACCAGTGATTCTTAACTAAAACTTCACACTTCAGAATCTTCATATTGATCTAATAAAGTTTATTTGGGCAGGAATTGTTTACATCTTTGTCCTTCACAGAATTTTTTTCTCGGACTCATAAGATGTTAGAAGTAAATGATTATTTCATCTTACAGTGTCTGTAACTAATGTGTAGATTACAAGCAAGCAATGAAGTAGGAATAAATTAACAGTTGGGAGAGTGTGAAATAAGAGTAAAGAACCAGATGATCTAACATGGAATCAAATCAGTTTCTGCATAGTTAATGAGAATATATGATATTTTAAAGTTTTCATCATTATAAGTAGAAATGTGAAATTTTAGCTTTTCAGTAATGTTTCTTGTTACATTTTTGTAGTCTGATGAATAAGCCTCAGGCTTCATTTATTTTCCCTTTTCCCTCAGAGCAATGATGGAGAAGAGCGATTAGCTGTTGTTCGACTTTTAGCTAAATTGTTTGGTTCTAAAGATTCCGATTTAGCAACACAGAATCGTCCTCTTTGGCAATGTTTTCTTGGACGGTAAGAGAACATAGAATTCTATGGATTCTAATTTTTAACTTTTATAGGCAAGGCAGTATGGTCTGTTCGATTAAAAACATATCAAAATTTAATTGATACAAGTTTGTTTCTCTACATTTTATATTGCTGTCCTTCTTAGAAAATAAATTATAAGAAAAAATTTTATGAAGAAACAATTTATCAGTGTAAATTTTTATATCTTTAGTGCTTAAATAATGTATTAGAATTAATAGATAAGCAACATTTGAGAATGTTGACCATCTTCTAAATAAATCATGTGACTGCAGGATATAATGGTCCAGTTCACAGCATATGTAGTCCAACAACTTATACTTCTTTAAGTTTGTAGCTTATTTAAATGCATGCTATGTTATTTTAACTAATCTGGTATTATGTGATTTTGAAATTTAAACATTGCTCTTACATAGTTTTTAGTGCTTCTTCACAAGAACATAGAGTTAAGTTCTATTTAACTTGATGATAAAGTTGAAAAATCTATGAAATTTACTTATTTCCCTCTTGCATTCTGTTTACATGTTTCTTTCCTTCACATATTAATTGAAAAGTTTATTTTTAAGATTGTATTACTCTTTATTGAGAACATTCTTTAATGTTGTTGTATAGCACTATGTATGATTTAGGAGTATAGGGTCACACCTCTTCAGATGTATGTTACCAAATATCACACCCATTATCAAAACACACATAATCCTCCACCATAGTCCACTGGGCCACCTCCTCCCTTTGTTCAACCTCCATCTTCTCCTTCTGTTACCTTCAATTCTCTAATCAGATTCCTAGAGTTTGTTTTGGTTTAGTTTTGTCTGTTCCTTTGCTTTGTTTCTCTATATTCCACATATGAGTAATATCATCTGGTATTTGTCTTTCTTCTCTGACTTAGCCTAGTCCCTTCCAGTATTCCATCCACATTGTCACAAGTGGCAGGATTTCATCTTTTTTTTATAATTGAATAGTATCCATTTTCTATATAGACAACATCTTTATCCAGTCATCCATCATTGAGCATTTAGATTTTCTTTAGTTTGGCTATTGTAAATAATGCAATGAATTAAGGAGTGCATAGATTCCCTTCAAATTTGTGGTTTTTCATTCTTCGAATAGATATCTAGGAGTGGAATTGCTGGATCATATGGTAGATCTATTTTTGATATTTTGAGAAACCTCCATACTGTTTTCCATAGGGACTGGACCAGTCTACATTCCCACAAATAGTGTATGAGGATTCCTTTTTCTCAACACCCTGGTCAACACTTGTTTCTGGTCTTTTTGATATGGATCAATCTCACGGTGTGAGGTGGTATCTCATTGTGGTTTTGATTTGCATTTTTTTCATGTGCCTATTGGCCATCTGTATGTCTTCTTTGGAAAAGTATCTGTTTAGCTCTCCTGCCCATTTTCTGATTGGGTTGTTTTCTCTTTGTTGAGCTGTATGAGTTCTTTGTAGACTTTGGATATTAGCCCCTTGAAAAGTTGATTTTTACTGTCAGTTTTCTGTAGCACATTTAAGATTCATGAGTGCATATTTCATCTGATTGTGAAGATGGGCTCAGAAATTTTTTTAAGGTAAATTCACTGTAATAATCTTTGCAAGGATCCTAGGTTAAATATTATATTAAAATATGACAAACAAATCTGAGAAATCTGACACTGATACTATAATTCTTTAGTTACTTGCCCAGAACAGGCCATTTTGAAGGTCTCAATAGGAATAATGCTGACTACTGAATGTATAAGAATCTAGAATAGAGGAAACAAAGCAACCATAATTGTCAGTATATTCTGAGCCTGATTCTGACCTTGCGTCTGTTACCAGTATTTATAATAAAAATGTAACAGCTCATTTTTTCACCCAGGTTACTTGTAAAAACCAAAGTAACTGTTGTAAGAGACTTCTTAAATTCATAATTTTACACTAATACTTATAAATAAATATGTCTCTGATGCATAGAAATGAAATATTGTCAGTTATTTTACTTTCTTATTTTCCTTAATCATTTAGCATTATTTTGGCATTTGCTTGATCATAAATAGTAACATTTCCATTCTTTTAGAAAATTATTAGTCCTTAATAAACAAGTTATAAAAACATGATTATCTCTGAATAAGGAAATAGGCTATGGACATTAAGATATTTACTTAATAACTTTAATTAGTGATTTTATGAGACCATATCAAAAATTAAAATATTTTCTATTTAAAATCATTTTTATTTAATATGGTTTTTAAATTGCCCCAAACTAAATTTTTAATTTGAGTGTTGCTCAGCTTATTTTACTGTATGCAGTTTTGAATCTACATATGGTGGTTTATATCTATTGAATTCTTATAGTATATTATAGAGAGCTTTAAAAGAGCATTTAACTACAAGTTGGTCCCAGTAATTAGAAACTGTTGTGGGATAATATGACATGTGCATTTTATACATTCTTCTTTGAACTTCTGGATTTATATGTAAAGCTTATATATTCTCATGGTTTGTGTCTATTGTACATCCCTCTAGTATAACTCAAACTTTTCAGTAGATTTAGTACATTTTGAATGTTTCTTTGTTTTATAGCATAATTTAAAGCTCTTAAATTTTTTGGCTCCACAAAATAAGTAGTCTGTGTTGGGGGATATGTTGGGTTTTTTGCTTGTTTTAGTATAGTGAACAAATACTGTTTAAAAGAACATTTTTCTGGAATTATTTATCTTTTCACTTTATAGTCTTCCTTTCGGATATATTAACCTTTAGGACATATTAGCTATCATAATCAATGCATTTTCTAATCAGTAATTTGTTTTTAAGTGTTTATATAATGTTAGATATGCCTTATTTGAGAATAATTATTTTGCCTTACGTTTAATATTTAGCCATCTTTTTCTATATAGATTTAATGACATTCATGTTCCTGTGAGATTAGAAAGTGTGAAATTTGCCAGTCACTGTTTAATGAATCATCCAGATCTAGCAAAGGATCTCACAGGTAAGCTACCTCTTTTATTACAAAAATTAGCATAATCACACACATATTTCAGATGTGGCCTTTTACCTTTATATTCAGTTTCTGACAGGGTTTTAACTGGCTCTATTTCAGACCCATATCCATCATACTAGTTAATGACTTCAAGTTTATACAATAAAATTACATTTGAAATCTTAGTGTAATCCTGTGGAATTTTTTGGAAATTATTTCATGAGATCGTAAGCTCTTGTAATATTGGATATGGGCACAAATCATTATACTTATGTGATAACTAAATATTAAAACATCTAATAGAAAAGTGATTCTTTTCGGGACTAATCTAGAATTTCTCATTCTTCACTTGAATGGAGAACTTTTGAACCTTCTCATTTGATAGTAACAAAAAAGTGACTTCTATCAAAATGTTGATTACAAAAAAATAAAATATTTTGTTCGTATTGTAATTATTTAGGATTTTTTTTAAAGGTTATAAAATGTTATTCTGTATTTTATGGTGTATAATTTGCAAATATATACTTATCAACTAATTTGCTATAAACATTTTTGCTATTTTTTAAAATCTGTTAATTTGTATTGTAACTTAAGTTCTAAATTATGTAATAGTTTAGAGTATAATACAAAATGATTTTTGCAGAATAGTTGATGTAAAATATATTAAGATGTGATTCTGCAGTGATATGTTGGTTTAGTTTGTGTTTCTGCCTCAAAAATAAAATGATTTTAATTCATTCAGTATCTCACAAACATTGTTTCACTAGACAGAAACTTAAAGCGCTAATCTTTTTGTCATTATGAGCATGACAAATTAATTATATACCTAACATTCAGCTTAAGTTTTTTTTTCCTTATTGTAGAGTACTTGAAGGTTAGATCACATGATCCAGAAGAAGCTATCCGCCATGATGTCATTGTTACTATAATAACAGCTGCCAAAAGAGACCTTGCCTTAGTAAATGATCAGCTACTTGGCTTTGTAAGGGAAAGAACACTGGATAAACGGGTAAAATCTGTGGAATTTTATTCTTTCTAACTTAGCATGTTTAAATTGCTTGCTAAATAGTAGAATTTAATTCATGTTTAAAGCTTTTCTGTGTGAAACTCAAATTAATACAATGCCAAATAAAGAGCTACAGATTTGTATGCTTCTTGTGTATTTTTAAATTATCTTTATTTAATGAATACTTGGTTTTTATAGATTTTTATTTCTCAGGTATGAGTTTGTCTTCTAGCTTACCTTTATAAAAAGAACAGCTAAATTAAAACAAGATTTTATTCTACCTTTTCACTTACATAATGAGTTTCAAACAGAATAGTAATTGATAGCCTGTATTTAAGATCAGTAGCATTCTAAAAATGACTATTGTCTTACATAACTTACTGAATCTGTCACTCATTGAACTAAAAGAACATCTTACTTCCTGTGAAAGTAATGGCTAAACTACAGGCAGGGATGATAGTTATGTGTTTAGTTATTCTTTTTGTGTGATTTCTCCATGTGGGTTGATAAGGACAAGTTCCTAAGAGAGTGTCAACTATATGTAAGAAACAGATATACAAGACAGGATGATTAGACAGGCTATCTTATAAACAGGTCATCTTGCATTGTGCTATGAAAACTTGCTGTCTTCCCCAAACCAGTGTAGCTTAGCAATATTTCTTGGATATGAAATATAGCAAGAGGTATTTTTTTAAAGTTCTTTATAACTAGTCATAGAGGCAGAAATGTAAAGTGGAGGGCCTCCCCGGTGGCACAGCGGTTAAGCGCTGCGCTGTGGAGCTGTCGGCAGCGGCGACGCGAGTTCGATGCCCGGCCAGGGAGAATCCCACATGGCGCAGCAGACCTCTCGTGCCTCGCCCACTGCTCCCCTCAGCAGTGTGTTTCTGATCTGCCTGTTCTGCTCCCCGCTCTGGCTCTGGTGAACCCTCTCGCCGCCCCATGCCTCTGGCCTGTACCCCAGCTTGTATGTATAAAAATAAAAAATATTTAAAAAAAAAAAAAAAGAAATGTAAAGTGGACACTGTTGAACTTGTTCAACTGTGTTGGTAATTCTAACTTTGAAGACTTTTTCTCTGCTTGGCTTTAATTTAAAAGAAATCGGTTTAATGAAATGACTTTAAATTAAATGAAATAACTCTTCTAATGGTCAATGGGTAAATCTCCCCCTCCACACATCTGATTTTAAGGTTTTGCCATTTGTGTTATTTATTCCTTTTAGAATCATTTCACTCCTACTTTAGTTAATGGCTACTTACCGGTTTAAGAGAGAGTTGAATTAGTGAATCTTTCCAACACTGCATGATATGGTCATAATAATACCTTGTAGACCTTGATTTTTAACCTGATAAATTACATGACATTGGGGACAACCGATTGGAAATTTGTTTTCCTGATAAATTACAATACTCAACCTTGTAGACCTTGATTTTTAACCTGATAAATTAGATGACATTCGGGACAACCGATTGGAAATTTGTTTTCTTTAAAATAATGGGGATAGGTCTTAATCTTCAAACTCACTGCTTATATTCTTTGGTTTCATGTAAAAAATATCAAAGGTATCTGTTAACCTGTTTTATAGGAACAGAATTTCATTATATCCACAAAGTAATCCAAATGAGAAAATGGTACCAAAAAAATAAGGCAGTATTAACTTAAATAAGTCAAAGATAGTATCCTCTGATTTGTTACTGGTTATTTTTTATTATGTTTTTCTGTCATTGTGATCCTAAGTTTTGGTTAATCTACAAAGTAAGGAAGAGTTTACTCAACATGACTATTAAGGTGCTTTCCAACATTGTAATTCAAGAATTTTGGTACTAAATTGTGTTTTTCTTATTCTGAATTAACACCAAAAATTATATAACTCAGTTGAAACATTCCAGATGATTGGGCTTTTGTTTGCAGAGTGAAATACACACTTTCTCTTTTACCTCTTAATCACTTCTAAAACTTGGCCAAAATTGTATTAGACAGAGTTGAATGAAATGTATGATTTACTGTTGCTTGAATTTGAGGGAAATATAAAAGATGGTAATCATTTAGCAATATTTGCATTGGATAATTTGAAAAGTGTCTGATTTCTAAATGCGAACATATTCAAATTTGTTGGTGAAGCAGTTTGCCTTTTATGGAAATAAATATTATGCCCATGTACAATGAAGACCTGGAAGTTTTTGCAGATTAATATGCTAAATTTTGGTATCTAGCTCATCCAATAAATTTTATAATTTCTAGTGGCGAGTAAGAAAAGAAGCAATGATGGGTCTGGCTCAGCTGTATAAGAAGTACTGTCTTCATGGTGAAGCAGGAAAGGAAGCTGCAGAAAAAGTCAGCTGGATAAAGGACAAACTTTTGCATATTTATTATCAGAATAGCATCGATGATAAGTGAGTAATAATATGTTAGTATAACTATATAACTTCTATTTATTTTTTAAGTAATTTACTCTTAAGTTGATAGATCACTTTCTGTATATTTCTACATATTGTGTTTAAATAAGGCTAGCCAAGATTGTAAAATAGCATGAGAGTAGAGAAATAAACGTGGGCTTTGGAATCAGAGCAGGGAACACTTGTTCTATCTTCCCCTTATTAGATGTTTGCTTTTGCTTAACTAACTTCTGTGCTCCTCAGCTTTATATAAAAAGGAGTAAGGAAGTTTTCCTCTAAATAAAATGTAAAGGGACCTCCCCGGTGGCGCAGCGGTTAAGCGCTGCGCTATGGAGCTGTCGGCAGTGGCAACGCGAGTTTGACGCCTGGCCAGGGAGAATCCCACATGGCGTGGCAGACCTCTCCTGCCTCGCCCGCTGCTCCCCTCAGCAGTGTATTTCTGATCTGCCTGTTCTGCTCCCTGCTCTGGCTCTGGTGAACCCTCTCACCGCCCCATGCCTGTACCCCAGCTTGTACGTATAAATAAAAAAAATAAAATAACTCACACCTGAATGGAGAAATCAAATACTATCCAAAAAATAACAACAATGATGTAAGAAGATAAGTAAATAATAAATGCTGATTAACAAAAACAAACCCCAATATAAAAATAAATAAATAAATAAATAAATAAAATGTAAAACTTTGTAGCCTAATTCCTGGCAGTATAGCACTATTTAATTACTGCTAGTTACTATTTTTACTTTTTTGGCAACACTATATAGGTATTACTATGTTGTTTTTAATTTTCCGATTGTTACTTATAATTCTGTATAAAATTATGATGATTTTAGGGTTTGCACAATACAGCATTTTATTAAATTGGACATACTACTTTGTCATCACTGAATGTGTATTTCACTGGCCAGTGATGAGCACTTGTACTTTCCTGTTTTGGTGATAGTGAATAATAAATACAAGTTTATCAAGAATGATAATAACTGTTAGGAATTTAAGTTGTAAGACAGAAATGAAAGATCAGATATGCACAGGTAAATTAATTTTTCAGGAAGCAGCGTGAGGAGAGAGCCTCAGATTTTACTAAAATAAAATGTAAGAAAGAAACTGAACTTACAGGAAATTAATAATTTTTTTGACAATTAACTATTCTTGAGGTCATTTCTTTAGATACAAAGTAATTTGTTATAGCTTGGAACTGATGATGGCTAGGTGGAAGGGCCTAGTAGACTATGTTTAGGAATAACATAAAATCTTTTTAAAAAAATGTTTCATACTGACAGAAGGTAAGATCACAAGACCGACTATAGTTCTAAATTTAAAAATAATTGTTTCCAAAAAGTCGAACTGATTATATACTCATCTATTCTACTGCATTTACACACATAGGTGTCACTATTGGGATCTTATCTTTGCATGAGTTGAATAAAATATAAAATGGTTATTGCGTCTAAAAAGTTGAACACTTGTGTTATTTGGGGTTTTTTTGTTTGTTCATAGACTGTTGGTAGAGAAAATCTTTGCTCAGTATCTTGTCCCCCACAACCTGGAAACAGAAGAGAGAATGAAATGCTTATATTACTTATATGCTAGTTTGGATCCAAATGCTGTCAAGTAAGTTACTTCATAAAATTTATTTTACCAATTGATTTTGTTGATGGGAACTATACTTTTTCTAATTGAATCAAGAACCTCATTCACTATTTATAGAGAAAATATTTTATGATTTAAGGTTTGCAAAAATACAGTGTTTTATTGAGCTAAACTTACTACTTTGTCATCACTGAATAGGTATTTCATTGATCAGTGATGAGCACTTTGTATTTTCAGATTTCAATGATACTGAATAATAAACTTAAGAAAATCAAAAGCAAAAGTATTCAATATGCATAGGCATATTGGGCACAACTGAGTTAGCAATATGGTTTCAGGAATTGAAAGAAACCCCATGTCAAAATTCTGTTTTGTCCACTTGATGACAGGACTCATACTTACACTGTTGGAGCTTTACCATACCAAGTCTAAAAACTAAGTACTGGTTCTTTGTCTGGAGAGCATATTCCAGTCACCTCTATATAGCGTGACCTCAAAATTGTCCAAACTGGGATATTTTTTTGAGACAGAAAATAAGCACTATTAATAGTTTTGTTTGGACAATTGGAATAAACTTTAGTTGTCCCAAGCCAACTAGGGTGTATTGTATGGTCACTGCACTCTAATAAATCTTTTTAAAAAATAAATCCTATCATTGGGGCTTCCCTGGTGGCTCAGCGGGTTAAGACTCAGCACTATGAAGCTATCCACAGCCACTGCAGCACACGTTCAATCCCCGGCCAGGGAGCTTCCCACATGGTGCAGCAGACCTCTCCTCCCTCTCCCACTGCTCCGCTCAGCAGTGTACTTCGTAAGTCCTGTCATTGAGAATTTATTCTTTTGAATCAGAACCCCAACTTTGTATATATAACATATAACCACATAATTTCTCACTGTGTATATAAAATTATAGGTGCACATATATAATCTTGAATTTTCATATAACTTTCATTTTCAGAAAAATTTCAAGATTAGTAAAAGCGTTGTGATATCCCCTTTCCTCAAAGTAATCGTTTTTCACTGTTTGATCATTTGCATATACTTTCTCTTTATCTCTATGTACATATTTTCTTCTGAACCATATGAGAGTTAATTTAGATATTGGATGCTCTTATCTGTAGCTACTTCAGTGTAAATTCCCTAAGAAGTTGTATATTCTCTTATATAGCCTGAGTTTACTTATAAAAATCAATAGGTTTGACATTGATACAATATTATTGTTTAATCCAGTGTGTATTTCAGACATTTTCAGTTGTCCAAATAACATTCTTTATGAACAGTTTTTCCCCTTTTTAGGATTATACATTGTGTATTTAGTTTTCTTATCTTTTGTCTCTTTTGAAACCATTCCACAGTCTGTTTTTGGTGACTTTGATGGGGTTTTTTGGGAAGAATATTGTATACGCCAATTACTTTATAGAATGTTCTCTCAATTTGAATTCATCCAGTGTTTCCTCATTATTAGATTGAGATTATGTATTTTAAGCAGAAATTGCACAAAATTATCCTCATTATGCATGTCTTAAGTGCATGATATCAGGAGGCATCATTTTTGCATCGGATTTGCACGTGGGTCTTACTGCTTACTCTACATAGTAAACTCCCTGACCCAAAGTTTTGAGATATATATATATATATATATTTCAAAATAGTTGGCAGAGATTAAGAAAATAGACTAGTTTCTCAGAGGAGCACCAGGTACCTTGAATTAATAGAGTGTGTTTGTAAGAAGAATACTTGTCTGGAGACAGAAGGGTCTAGAATAAACACTTTCGATTTAAATTTGGCATCCTGATTTGTCATTTCTTAGAAAGTCATTATTTGAAATAACATGAAATCCTTCATGCATACCCCTTGACATAAAGAAGCTTCATAATTCTTTTCTATGATGTGTTTCAACTTGCTGATGCTCCCCCATCATACTATGTGCTCCAAGCCTCTAATTTTTTTTTTTTTTAGTTAGCTATATATGCCATTCACTTTGATGGTATTTTATCTTCTTTGTACCAGAGTATTTTGGCAACCTCTGCTTAGATTGTCTTTCAGTCCCTTCAGTACTTCATAAGATCCTGTTGATCCTTTTGAACTCCTCAAATATTTTCTCTCATAATAGGCCTTAAGGTACCTTAATTCTAATCAGTAATTTTTTTGGTGCTTAAAATTTTAGGTAAATGGAAGAAGCGTGGTGTATTTAAACCATGCAACAAAAAATGTAGCAAAATTGAATAATTTGTCAGTATTGTTATGCTATGTATTTTTTAAAGTTTATAAATTTATTTACAGAGCTCTCAATGAGATGTGGAAATGTCAGAACATGCTTAGAAGTCATGTACGAGAACTATTGGATTTACACAAGCAGCCTACGGTAGATTTTTAATTTGTTTAAATTCATAGTTTATTAGTCATTGTTCAGTTCTTCTGTAGTTTTAAGAAGAAAGCAAGAAGTATCCCAAGTATTTTATTTTCCCAGTGAATTAATCATCTGTAGTTATCCAAACTAAAAATGAAGATAACAAACTCTTATTTTCCAGCATGAGCTAAGAAATGGTGTTTTCTAGTTATCAAGTATTTAAACACTTAGTTTATATGCAATTTATCAATTTTAAAATAGAATTAAACTTCATGGTAAGTTTATATTAGAAATCGTAATTGTTTGCACTCCCTGATTGTTCTTTAGAGTCAGCATCAAATATAAAGTCACATTATTTTAAACAAAAATAAAATTCTACCTGGCATTTTCTGGACTATGGTATATAGAAACTTGAACAATCTCTTTGTGTACTTCTTAAATGTATTTGCTAAAATAGATCTTCTTAATCAGGAAACCAAAGACAGTGGTCCCTGAAGGACCCACAGACACCAGAACAAGGGCCAGCAACATTTTTGGGAAATGACCAGATAGAAGAATTTTAGGTTTTTACAGCTTTATAGTCTCTGGTGAACTGCTTAACTCTGCCTTTGTACTGCAAAAGTAGTCAGAGACAATGTATAAATAAATAGGCGTGAATGTGTTCTGACAAAAATAGGTGACCTCTGAAACAATAGTTTACCAATATAGTCCAAACTACTCATATTTCATACTCATTAAAGCTAATAATGAAGTAATACTCTAACTATGATAGAGGGAAATGAAGTACTTATTCTGATACTATGTAAGTAGTGGACCTCTAAATAAATAATGGAACTTTATGCAGGAAGAAAAAATTTTTCTTCTTTAATTTTCTCAAGTGTATGGTTTTTCAGAAATATTGATGTGATAATTGTTTCCATTATCTTGTGTTTGATCTTCTGGCCAGATAGCTTTCCTATGGAAGTATGTATTCTTAATTTTTAAATGTCTTCCTGCTGACATCGCCTTTCCTTCTATTTGTTATGATAATTGTTGCTATTCCACAATTCTTTATTAATCAATTTAGTGTGAATATATGGTAAGCTATTTTCTAGTAGGTAGATTGTAATCTTTTTTTAGATATACTTTAAGAAATATATGTTCAATACCAAGTATAGATTTTCTTACAGAAATTGGTTAGCATATATGACTGGTTATATTGTTTTTGTTCTAAATTTCAGTCAGAGGCTAACTGTTCTGCCATGTTTGGGAAACTGATGACCATAGCAAGTGAGTATATTCATTCACTCTGTAGATAAACATCAAAACACAGGTGAATAATTTGCCCAGTGGTACTATCAGTTTAATACTAAGTAAGAGAAAATAGTACTTACTAACTTTATTTCTAAGAACTGGGTTGATTGTCTTTTCATGACTCAGCACTAGTTTAAACTAACTTAACTTTTAGTTTATCTTTTGTAATGTTGACTCTGTTTTAATATTATAGAGAATTTGCCTGACCCTGGAAAAGCACAAGATTTTGTGAAGAAATTTAACCAGGTTCTTGGTGATGATGAGAAATTGAGGTCCCAACTGGAGTTATTAATCAGTCCAACCTGTTCGTGCAAACAGGCAGATGTTTGTGTGGTTAGTAGATCATCCTTTTACATTTATTCTCCTAACTTTGCTAGTGGAAAGTTGTTTCATTATAGCCTTATTATAGAGATTACTTTATTTGTATGAGTTTAACAATATTATGAACTCTGAATTACCTGGGAGTATACCTATGGTCTGTTGAGTTCTTTTTACTTAGCAATTGTTGGCCAAATTCTAGAATAAAAACTAAATCAGTGAGATTGCTCCTAGTAATTGAGCGAAATAAAATGCTTTGTATTTAGTAGATACATGCTAAGTAAGATTTTCTAAATGTATTTTCTACATGTATTTTCTTCTGCATGTATTTACATGGAAATGACCTTTGTCAATAAGTCAGCAATAGTTGCATTACCGCATGTGTATTTATAGATAAGGTAATTCCTGTGTAGGCTTCTGCCTTTCATCTACTCATTTAATTATTCCTTTAATCTGTTTATTTTATAGAAAATCAGTATCATTGAAAATATCAAAAAGAAAATCTTCATCCATTCAGCATTTATTGAAACAGTTCTATGTTTGAATTTCAGCTTTACCATTTACAATTGTGACCTTTAGGAAATCCTTCAATGTTTTTGAGCCTCGTTTTTCTTATCTATAAATATTAACATAGAGTCTCATAGGATTTTTTTTTTTTTAGAGAGTGTTCTCTTTATTTATTTTTACATACAAGCTGGGGTATAGGCCAGAGGCGTGGGGCGGCGAGAGGGTTCACCAGAGACAGAGCGGGGAGCAGAACAAGCAGACCAGAGATACACTGCTGAGGGGAGCAGCGGGCGAGGCAGGAGAGGTCTGCCCCACCATGTGGGGCTCTCCCCCGCTAGGCGTCGAACTCACATCACGTGCTGCCGACAGCTCCGCAGCGCAACGCTCAACCGCTGCGCCACCAGGGAGGCCCAGAGTCTCATAGGATTGTTAAAAGATTTTTATATATTTTAGGCTTATAGAAATGAATAAAAGAAAGAAAATTATTTCAAATATTTATGTCTAACTTTGTTTTAGAAAGAGCTAGAGTGGAATGATTACTTAAATATGTGATAAGAGATTACAACTGTGTAATAAATGTATATGTAAAGTGGCCTACAAGCATGAAGTGATATTTTTTTGTTCAGTCTAGGCATACCAGATCTTCAAGTGAAAATAAAAGAGCCAATAATTAAGGAGAGATGAGGGAAAGCCAAAGGGAAGAAGGCAATAGGGTCTTCTTTGGGGCTGGGAATGCAGGAGTGTTGTGTGCCCAGACTATCTCAGCTGGGCACTTGGCGCTGCGCACTTTGCTGAGAGCAAGGACGGCGTCTGGAGGCTCTCAGGCAGGGTCTAGCCATTGACATGTCTTTGCAGAATCCCCTGCCGTGCAGCCACTGGCAAATCAGGCTTCACAGAACCCTGGTAACAGAATTGTTTATCTTTATAAATAGTTGAGCACCAAAATCTTCATGTGCTGTGTGTCCAGGCCTATGTTGAGGAAATCATGTTGTGACACCTAAAGTGCTTATGATACTGTCTAGAACAAAAAAACCCCACATCAGCAGTGCCTGTGGTAGCTCAAGGTGTGCTAAACATGTCTGTGATGGTTTCAAGCATGCTTTTGAAGGATTTAAGGAACAAGCAGAGTCAGAAAACTAAAATATAAAGCTTTTTTTTTTTTACGTCAGGCAAAAAACAAATACCATATGATTTCACTTATGTGGAATAGAGAAACAAAGGAATAGACAAGTTAAAACAAGCCTTAGAAGTATGACTGCAGAACTGAGGCTGTTGTAAAAGGGGAACAAAGTAGAGGAAGGACCCAGTGGACTCTGGTGAAGGACTCTGGGTGCCTTGGTGGTGGCTGTGGTAACAGACTTAGAGAGGTGTGACCCTAAACCTCTGAATCAGAGTGTTATATACCAGTGTTACCTCAATAAAAATAATATTAAAAGCTAGATGTAAGTATTTTTTAAGTAAGCTTTTTTGAATTAAAAAATTGCATCTACTTTTTGCTCTTTAAAATTCTAGTTCCAAAGTATTACGTCCTGCAGGGCGTCTACTAATATAATTGGATCATAGAGTAAAATACCTTAGGGATGTTTACTTAGTTTAACCAATTCATGTTACAGATTAAAGACATTAAATGTTAAGGAAGTGAAGATTCTCAGTCAGTGTTTCATAGATGTTTATAGTGGGTAAGGTAGTATCTCCTCATAGTGTTCTTGCTATAATTTCCATCATTGTTTGCAGAAGAACCAGTACAAACCAAGTACTGCTCAGGAAATATGAATTTTAGGAAATAACAAGAAAGTGGTATTTTTGGTCTGAGAGAAAACAGGAATTGTGCTTGGGTTTGAAAAAATGACAGTAACATAAATCCCTGCTATTAGTCAGACCAGAAATATTTGTTTTCAAATCCAAAAAAGTATATGCAAAACAGATGTTTGTAACCAAAATGCCTCAGAATGAGTAGTAGTGCTATACAGATTTTAGAAACCAGGAAAGTAGAGATGAGGACTGCACTTTCACTGCAAAAAGAGAATGGTAACGATGATGCTTTTTTGGAGGGGAGGATATTTGAGGACTGGGTCACAAAATAGTTAATAGAACTCTATTCTAAAAGAAAATTTTCTACTTTTTTTTTTTTTTTTTTTTTTGGTGTGTGTAATTTCACAGGAATTTCTCTCCTAGCTCTTATGTTAGCATTGTATACTTTGAGAAACTGTTTGATTTACTGATACATTCTAGTCTATAAAGTAGGACTTAAAATATCCTTTAAACACTCAAGAAAATGAACACTTAGAGTAATTTTTGCCATTTTTCAGAATATGTGTATTATTTTGTCCTCTCCAAGGGCTTCTGGTATTGATTACATATATCCTCTAATATCCACATTCTTTTTCCCCTATAGTTATATTCTAAATAGAAAAGAATAAAAAATGAAATATACAAAGATAAAAATTTAATTTGTCATTCTGTGTACCTCACATTCCATCTTTGAGGCTCCCTTTACTGTTCCTTATGTGTATTTGCCACCACCTCCTTTTTTCCTTAAGAAGTCACTTTTCGCGTCTGAAGAGGTAAGCATTTCAGCAATATAGTTAGTAGGAATGGAAATCTAGTATTTTCCTCTTTGTCTCAGTTTCATTCCTGAGAAATTGTAGCAAATACACTTTAAGGAATAACAATAGAGACATACTATTGATTAATACATATATAGTGAGACAGGGTGAGTAGTAGTAAAATACATGGTGCGCGCGTGTGTGTGTGTGCGCGAGCGCAGCTTTCCCTTTTGAGTTAAGGTTTTGAATTTTAACCCCTTGTTTCTTGAGAAGGACCACAAATTTCAAGGTTTTTTTAAAGGAAGCTTATTATTTCAACATTTGAGATAGTTCTAGATTTCAATTTTAGCTATACCATTTACAACCAGTGTTACCTTTTGTAAGTTACTCAGTATTTTTGAGCTTCATTTTCTTCACCTGTAAGTATTATCCATTTATTAGGATTGTTAAAACAATAAAGTAAAATGAAATTTTATGTATAGACTAATACAGGCCCCCCTGCACTGCCCTGTAAGATGTAAATGAATGATTATTCTTTTTTTTTTTTTTAAGATTTATTTTTTATTTATACATTAAAGCTGGGGTACAGGCCAGAGGCACGGGGCGGTGAGAGGGTTCACCAGAGACAGAGCGGGTAGCAGAACAGGCAGATCAGAAATACACTGCTGAGGGGAGCAGCGGGCAAGGCAGGAGAGGTCTGCCACGCCATGTGGGATTCTCCCTGGTCGGGCGTCGAACTCGCGTCGCCGCTGCCAACAGCTCCACAGCGCAACGTTTAACCACTGCGCCACCAGGGAGGCCCTGAATGATTATTCTGATGGCATTATATGTACATGACAAACACCAGGAATTTTTAAAATAGGTCTGGAATGGGATCATGAATCATCATTTTCCTTAAACTTCTATTTAATTCTGTCTCAGAGTGATTCTGCTATTCTCTTAAGTTCATGGATCACTTTAAAAACCCTGCCTTTCAGAACTGTCTGGATATGCGTTGAATCTTCAGAAGTCCATGTTTCATTTTATTCTTTGATCAAGTGTACACCATTGCCATTCACCACATAATTTAGTAAATTACAAATGGTCTCACCAAGGCTGCACTTTAGGTGACAGAGGAAGACACATTTCAGTATGCAATATACTCTGTGATAAGCATTCTGATGGACTCGTGCTTTAATAGCAAAGGAGCAGCACTCATCTTAGATAGGGATAGAAATAGGAATAGCTTTTTCTAGAATAAGTGACCTCCTGGGTTGAATCTTAAAGAATAAGTAGCAATTAGAGTAAAGAATGACTGCTATATTTTTAACTTGGATGACTGGAGCCAGAGGAGTGCTTTAGGGGCAGGAGAAGATAACAATGTGTATTTCTCAGTAGTTGTGTTCAGAAGCCTGAGACTTATGCCTGGTTCTATATCTGAGTACAGTTGTAACTCCTAAAGGAGGTAGAAAAAGAAAAGAGCAAAAGGGGAGAAAGCTACAGTTATTAAATAACAATTATAAAATGCTCACTACTTTCACCTTTTCTATTGTTAAATGAGAATGATACACTGGTTACTGTAACATGAAAGTCTGGTTTAACATGAAGTTAAACCTTTGTAAATTACTTCTTGAAGAATTAACTGTATCTAGTTTACTTATTCCCTCTGAAAAAATACTGATATTAATTCCTCGTAGGAGTCATTTTGATTAGTTGGAACAACGAAGTATGCAAGGCAGAGTACGGTGTATGTGAGAGATACTTTTTAAAAACGAATATATGTATATATTACTGTCAAAATGATAAAGAAAAAATGTGCAAAGGAGAAAGGAAATGATACGTATTTGCAGAATTTTTGGGCTGTGTGTTTGAGAGAGAGAACAGGATTAATAAATTTAAGTTTGTTGACACTGGAGACTTTACTTATTTCTTTGCTACTCCACAGTAGTGCTTAGTGTACTAAACAACTTACATAACCACTGAATATGTACTAGTAGTAGTTTCAATCTATAGTGATAACGTAAATTTGATCCAAAATGTCTGAAATACTGTCAGAGATTCTTTACTCTTCTATCATTTCCAAAAAGATTATTTATTTTGCAGCTTTCTCAACTTTTTATCAGTTTTAAAACTTATTGTTGGTTTTAGATGTTTCTGTTTGCATTTTGAATATGTATGTCTGTCTTTCCTCCCTTTGAATGTTGAAAGGAAACCATTTGCTGCTGCTTACCTTTCACGAACTCATTTGACTTGCTTTATATCCCCAGTATCACTTAAGATTATCACACATTTAATATTGTAAGATAATTGGGGCCTCCCTGGTGGCGCAGCGATTAAGCCTTGTGCCATGGAGCTGTTGGCAGCGGTGATGTGAGTTTGGCCGGGGAGATTCCCACATGGCGCGGCAGACCTCTCCTGCCTCGCCCGCTGCTTCCCTCAGCAGTGTATTTCAGTCTATCTGCCTGTTCTGCTCCCAGCTCTGTCTCTGGTGAACCCTCTCACCGCCCCCAGGCCTCTGGCCTATACCCCAGCTTATATGCCTAAATAAATAAATCTTTAAAAAAAATTGTAAGATAATTGTTATGAGAGGCTACCTAAATATTACCTACACAAAATATTGTTATGAGAGATTACTTACATGTAAAACTGCCGTGTGGGGCCTCCCTGGTGGCACAATGGGTTAAGCGCAGCACTGTGAGGCTATCCAGAGCCACTGCAGCATGTTTGACACCCAGCCAGGGAGCGTCCCACATGGCGCAGCAGACCTCTCCTGCCTCACCTGCTGCTCCCCTCAGCAGTGTACTTCAGTCGATCTTCTTCTTCTGCTCCCCACTCTGTCTCTGGTGAATCCTCTCACCGCCCCACCCCTCTGGCCTACACCCCAGCTTGTATGAATAAATAAATAGATCTTGGTGGGGGGAATAAAACTGCTGTGTGGTAATAGAAAAATAACATGTTAAAAATTGTGCCTGGTATTATTTATGTACATATGTGTATTTTATATTGCTGTTACTATGTTTTAATAATTGTGACTTACTCTTTTTTTTCCTTTAGCATATCCTTTTTAATTTTTTCTATGTTTATGTATAGTACCATAACTGCCTTTCCTCAGGCCTGGTTTTTCATGCCTGGTTTTTCTTTCCCCCCTCCCCCTCCCTAGTTTTAGTAACTTATTTCAAAGTGCAATCAACGTTGTTTGTTGTCAGACCACTGCTGACCTTATCTTAGCTTAACAAACAAGTAAATGTTAACACTGCTTGGTAAAGGGAGAATCCCCTTTTGGGGAAACCTGCACAAAATAAGTTTGCTTTCAGGTAGTAGTAATCAAATCACATTTAAAATATGTACATGCAGTTTAGAACAAGGTATGCAATGGATAAGCACTGACTAAAATATTTTACTTTCTTAAATGCTGAAATTTCATTCAGTTAATTACAGCTTGCTGAATAAATCAGGCATCTTATAATGATTAATATGTTTTCTTCAGAATTTAAGTCCATTTAACTCACATCTTAATAACAAATATAGATGATATCAAATTTAATGACCTTTATTGTTAATTTGTATCAAGATGTTAATGAAACTACAATAGAATTTTCCACCTTCTTTATTCTCTTGAACATCTCACTAAAGTATTTTTTATGAAAAAATGTTTATAAAGTATCACTTATTTATAGTTTGGAAGCACTTTTAATGTGCTTTATCTTTTCCACTAAAATTTACATCAGAGAGATAATAAATTTAAAACCTTGTTTTTACAGTAAACTTCTCCCCCAGAACCCAGTACATTATAAATTTAACCTTGTCTTTGGAGGGAAGTAAGTCTCCACAATGATTACATCTTTATATTCTTTAGAAAATTTCGGCAATTGTGTCTTTTCTTTGTAGAACCTGTTTCATGTAATACCACTGTTTTTGCATTCAGCTATGTTATTCCAGAACTGGAAAGACTTGCAAATATTAATACACTTATGTATTTCCCTCTTTTTAAAAAACAAAATTCTATTAAGTTATGAAATAAGCCATTAAAATATATCATGAAAGGGGATAAATGTGCCATCCCTTTTCTGTTCTCCACAATCCTTCTTTTATAATGATTACCTAATGAATATGTAATTTTAGCCAGGGTCCAAAGCAGAATTTTATTTTTCCTTCTCCTGGTTTTGAATCTTTCTATACTTTTGATGACTACAATAACTTTTATTTGAAAAACGTGAAAGGGAATCACATTTATTGCAATTTTTTTTTTTTTTGTAGAGAGAAATAGCTCGGAAACTTGCAAATCCTAAGCAGCCAACAAATCCTTTTCTAGAAATGGTCAAATTTCTGTTGGAAAGAATTGCACCTGTGCACATTGATTCAGAAGCCATAAGGTAAGTCAAGATATATATTCACAAATGAAAAAAGAATAAGAAAATAAGATACATTCCAACACCCCACAGTAGATGCCTAAAACCCCATATAGTGCCAAACCCTATATATACTATATTTTTTTGTATGTGTACATATGTATGATAAAGTTTAATTTCTTAATTAGGCACGGTTAAGATTAACAATAACAACACAGTACAAAATACAACATGTATAGCAATATACTATAATAAAAGTCATGTGAATGTGGTCTCTACTCTCTCAAAATATCTTATTATGCATAATAATTTTGGACTGGGCCTCCTTGGTGGCCTAGGAGTTAAGTCTTTGCGCTATTACCTTGACAGCTTGAGTTCGATCCCTGGCCAGGGAGCTAACCCACATGGTACCCATTGCCCCCCTCAGCAGTGTGTTTCAGTAGAGTTGCCTTTTCTGCTCCCCACTCTGTCTCTGGTGAATCCTCTCTCCCACCGTCACCTCCGGCCTACACCCCAGTTCTTCTAGCCAAAACAAAAAATCTTTGGATCATGGTTACTTCTGGTAACCATGGGAAGCAAAACTGCAGATAAGAAGGAACTACTGTATAATCACTTTGTGTGCTACTGGAGATTTGTTAGGACTTGAACATACAAATTTGTGGCTACACAGTTAAGCTGTTAAGAACAGTGTCGACTTTTTTTCTTTTGAACTGAAATTTCTTTATTCTTTAATTTCCTTGGTTGTAGCTAAAAAAACTAAGGTTTTGAGAGTATGAGTTTGCTCACAGATGAACAGTGACAAAAACCATAACTTAAGCCTCGGTTTATTTTCCATTTCAATGTCCTTTGTTCTCTACTACTTGTTTTTTATGGGGTTAATCAGGGATATAGTAAACTTAGGCACTCTTGCACTTGTGTATTGACTGTGAAAGAAACATAATGGCATCAGGAAACATTTGCTATTGCTCTTCTTGAAAACTCACAGGATTTTATTAATTCTTTTTTTAAGATTGATTTATTTATGCTTGCAAGAGGTGGGGTGTAGGTGGGTGAGAGGATTCACCAGAGACAGAGAGGGGAGCAGAACAGGCAGATTGACTGAAATACACTGCTGAGGGGAGCAGCAGGCAAGACAGGTGAGGTCTGCTGCACCATGTGGGTAGCTCCCTGGCCAGGGATCAAACTTGTGCTGGAGTGGCTGTGGAATATTAAATTGCAAATAGGCAGTTTATTCACATAATTTATATTTAATGAAGCAATTTATAACATATACTGGGTAACTGGAGAAGGATAGTTAACATAACCCAAATGTTTATAGAAGACTCCTGAAGTAGAAGGCAAATAAACTGAGTAGTGGGGCCTCCCTGGTGGCACAAGGGGATAAGTCTCAGCACTATGAAGCTATCAGCAGCCACTGCAGCATGAGTTCAATCCCAGGCCAGGGAGCTAACCCACATGGCACAGCAGACCTCTCCTCTCTCGCCTGCTGCTCCACTCAGCAGTGTATTTCAGTCAATCCACCTTTTCTGCTCCCCACTCTGTCTCTGGCATGCAGAGACACTTCCCACCCACCACACCTCTGGCCTACACCCTAGTTCTTGCATAAATAAATAAATAAAAATAAATCTTTAGGGCCTCCCTGTTGGTGCAACAGTTAAGTCTCAGCACTATGAAGATATGCACAGCCACTGCAGCACGAGTTCAATCCCCAGCCAGGGAGCTTCCCACATGCCTCAGCAGACCTCTCCTATCTTGCCCACTGTTCCCCTCAGTAGTGTATTCCAGTCGATCTGCCTGTTCTGCTCCCCACTCTGTCTTTGGTGAATCTCTCACCACCCCCCACCTCTGGCCTAAACCCCAGTTCTTGTGTGCATAAATAAATAAATCTTAAAAATAAATAAATCTTTTTTAAAATGTTTAGTTAATAATCTGACTAAAATATGCATAACACCGGGGGGGAAATGTAATCTAAAACTTTTATAATTAGTTTCTATTTGTTGAATATTTACTATTTCTAAGCCAATGGCTATAAGGTCGTATTTTCTTCAGTTTACTTATGAGGGGACACAGTCTCAAAACCAGAAATTGCCTCTATTTTTGCTTAAAAATAGTACCAGGTTGCTGCATAGTCTGACTTCTGTTGATCAGGTAATACTCCTTTTATGCTGGTTAGATATGTTTGAAAGCTACTACTATAATAATGAATAATAGTTTTTATTTATGAATCTGTTTATGGATATAAGTATAGCTTGGTGTTCTGATGAATTGCTTCTTAACTATAAATTTCTAGAAATGGAATTATTAGTAAATTAATTGCCAGTGACTATACCTTGCTTCAGGTATTTACTGTCTGTTTTTTTCATTGGACAAATTATCATTTGCCCATTTAGCAATTGCCATCACTCTGTTTTTCTTAAAATTTTAAATGATCTCTTTATATAAATGGATATTAAATTGCTTATACTTAATAAAATATATTTCCAGTATGTGTGTCATCTAATTTTAGTTTTGTTGTTTTCCAGTAGAGTTATTTTATATTGATTTTTAGGAAGAGAAAATAAACTAAAAATAACCTTAGCTGTCAAGCAAAGAAAAACATTTAAAAGTCAGAAAATAATTTTTTTACCCAGAAACATATTTCAGTCTGATGTTTGAGTCTTTATATGTTTTATCACAGTATAGTTAGGATACTGTTACTAGTTGTTTTTTTTTTTTTCTTTTAACAGTGCACTAGTAAAATTGATGAATAAATCAATAGAGGGGACAGCAGATGATGAAGAGGAGGGTGTAAGTCCAGATACAGCTATTCGTTCAGGACTTGAGCTTCTTAAGGTATTTTTCAAACGGTTTTGTTTCCATGCAATTTCACAGTTGTAATTTGAATTCTTCTAAGGATATGCAAGAGTCACGCCCATTTCATTGGAATCTATAAAAAGATTTTTAAAGTGTGGTAGAAATCATATTTATGAAATGATGTTTTTTGACTTTTGCTATTTTTATTCATCATTTGCATGTTTACTACACTTGTAACAGTATATGCTAAATAATCCAGTCTTAACTTTCAAAGAACCTGCATCTGGGATCAAAGGACTATTTACAGGATAGTTTTTTAATGGCACCTCTTGTCTAATCAGGAGATTTCTAAACAGTTGGTAATCATAACAGATGCCACACCAAGGAATTCAGATTTGAATAATTAAGAGCCAGGTAGGGAATGCTTTGTGGACATATGACTTAAACTAAGGGGAATGTGGTATCATCAAAAAGAATAATTCTTGACCAGTTTTAGGTGTTGTTGAGAGTCTAGCCTGCTAGAGAAAGAATTGCTTTGGGGAATGATGGGAAATAAGATTGGCTCCAGATTGTGGGTTGCCATCAGGGCAGAATGGTACTGTCAAGGGGCTTTTCATATGAAACAGCACTTGACAGAGCTTTCATTGAATGAAGTAAAGAGAAGAAATTGAAGACAAAGAGACATTTGGATTATTCCAATATATAAACCAGGAGTGAAGAAGCAAATCAAAGCAGTGGACATTATATAGAAAGATGTGATGGGATTGTATTGGAATGACCATAAGTATTATTTCATGGGAAGAATTGCCGTATCTTGAATAAGATTTTAATTGTATCTTCAATAATGGGAATATATTTTTAAATAGTTTTGAAAGTGAAATCATATTTAAGATAATCTTTTTTAACAGATTCAGTTTTTCCAATTTAATTACTAAGGTAAAAAATTAAAACTTCATGGGGCTTCCCTGGTGGCGCTGTGGAGCTGTCCGCAGTGGCGATACAAGTTCAGCGCCCAGCCAGGGAGATTCCCACGTGGCACGGCAGACCTCTCCTGCCTCGCCCGCTGCTCCTCTCAGCAGTGTGTTTCCATTGATCTGTCTGTTCTGCTCCCCACTCTGTCTCTGGTCAACCCTCTCGCTCAACGCCTCTGGCCTGTACCCCAGCTTGTGTGCATAAATAAATAAATCTTAAAAAAAATTAAAATCTCATAGCTAAATATTATCACTCTAAATTTCTCCAAATGAGAGTGTCCACTTTATAACCTATTAAATGCTTATTGAATAAGTTAATGAAAACTACCTTTACCATTCCCCCATCTTCCTCTCTCCACTCTTAGTCCTTATTAGTGATATTATGATAACTAGATCGTTTCCTTTTCATGGAAGGTAAACTGTCAATGTGTTATATCGAACATACAGCAAATTCCTTATTAGGATGGGACTTGTGTCAAAATAAATAAAGGAACAATTAATTTGTAATAGTGATTATTATTTTACAATGATGGCTTTGTTATAGTTATGATATGAACTTTTTGTTATGGCTTTCACTTAAGATAGTTTCCTATAGAATATATATGACACTTTTTAAAAAAAAGCCACATTTTCTGTATTCCCAGTTTCAGAGTAGACCAAGAAAATAAGAGAAGGGCTACATCAAGTGTTTTAAGAAGACTACTGCACGGTGTTTTTGCTATGTCCTATTATCCACAACTCTCTACAAGGAGGCTACATGATACAAACCTTATATGTGTTATGCATCTACAAAATTTAATAATTTTGTGTTATTTATAGAACTAACTCTATTTTTTTTAATGGATTAAAACCACTGTCTGTACTTCTAAAGCGATATCTATCCCTCCAGGTTCTGTCTTTCACACATCCTACCTCGTTCCACTCTGCAGAGACATATGAGTCCCTGTTACAGTGCCTCAGAATGGAAGATGACAAGGTAGCAGAAGCTGCTATACAGATTTTTAGAAATACAGGTCACAAAATAGAAACAGACCTACCCCAGATACGATCGTGAGTATATTTTTTCTTGTGGTAAACACAAAAGTTTTCTAAGTATGGGAGTGATAGTTGTTTTCTTTTTTCATGTAGGAGAATAGGGGAGAGGAAAAACAACTTTTATCTAACAACTACTCTTCTATATCCTTGCATTTATTTTAGCCTTTCTCTCATCTTCTACCCTACCATTAGAATACAGTCAAAGGAATAAACTTAAACATTGTTTATTATTAAAATTATTTTAAAATATTAATATTTGATCAAAAGTATCACAGATTTTCGAATTTGTGATTAATATGCTTTCCTAATCTTCTATTCTTGGTTTTTTCCCCGGCAGGATTATAAAATCAGTGCAACTACCTTATTGTACCAAAGAATGGGATAATCAAGTAATATGCTTAATGAAATATTAATTAGTTGATTGGCTGTTGGCATTAGAGCTTCTATTATTTTGATCCCACCCTCTATATTACCTCCCCTTTCATAAGAATAAAGTACATTTTGGTATTTTCACTTTGACATCTTTAAGACAAAATTGCCTTAAGATCAAACTTGTACTGAGAGTTTATATTTAGACTTAAGATGTGGGAGATATCTTTTGGAGGAAGAACACAGTGCTGAAGGCTGTTCAGGTGTATGCAAATAGTTTCAAGTATATCCAAATCAAACCAGTTTTCCCTCACAGGGTAATAATAGAAAAGAAGACTCATAACTCCTAAAGTTTTATTGAATTTGTGAGCTAATAGTTTGAGAAATAATTTAATATTAATTATATGCTCTCTTCATTGTTAGTGTTATACTAGCTAATATAAAAGAATCATACTGTCCCTTCTTTAAAGTTTATATTCTAGAGGTAATCATCTTTATATCTGTACATTATAGAGAAAAATCATTGGCACAGTAGGATAAAATTTCCAGTGAGTGTTTCAAGATAAGAAAAACACATACTTTTTTTTAGGTAGACGACTTAAATTTTATCCCATGGGAAAAAGGTGGAAGAGTTAATTTTGGACAAAAGTTATAAAATTTTTTGAGACTATTGGGGGTGGAAGGAGAGGATCAACGAAAAGCAGAGAAATACAGCACTGAAGATCTCAGTAACAAACTTGATAGCATCATTGGATTATAATTACACTAATAAAACAAGACAAATCAAGATTATTTTATATCATTTCATTGGGCTGGCTAAGAAGAATTAATAATACATTAACACTTTGATTGGTACTATATCTTTATTATATTTTAGTTATCGTATTACTCTGGTAAGTGAGGTTGTGAAAGAAGGACTTAAACAGCTCTTTCATCTTAAATGAAAGAACACAATTGGGGCATTCAAATCCTATCTGATAATTCTAAACCTTTAAGGAGAGAAATGTAGCATATTCATAAGTATCAAATGATACCAGTGCATGTATCCCACTTTTTTGGTCCGGGTACATTTTGGGCTGGGTATTATTCTTAATGTGTAGCCTTCCATTATCATAGGAGGACCCTTTGTCATCGTGGCATGTGACACCACTGCCCTTATAATCTATAAAATAGGATCACTGAATCATATGTATGACAAGTATTTAAAGTTTTATTTTGCCTTACAGATCTTTTCTGATTAGAAAAAACTACTTGTATGTGAATTTTAAAAAGCTGTAACTTTAGATAATATAAAGGAAGTTACTATTAACATTTTGATACATATTTTCATAACATTTGTCTGTATGCTTGATGTGTATGCCTGGTTTTTTTTGTAGCTGATATAAATGTTATTTTTTCATTCCACTTAATGTTTTGCCATATCATCAACATTTAATGCTTTAATAATGTGATATATATTTTTGTATCATCCTATAGAAAGATTATTTCATTTTAGTCTTCACTGTCAGTGTGAAAGTTAGCTGTATGGATTTTGGGACAAAACTGCTTATTTTTAAATCCCAGCTCCACCATTTCCTAACTCTGTCACTCACATTAAACTTAATAATATTTTTGTGCTTCTGTTGCTCATTTAATGACTATACTTACTGACTTTGGGTGGTTATAACAATTAATTGAATTAATCCATTAAAAAACACTTAGAATGGTGCTTTGCATAGATATTTTTACCGACTTATATATATGTCTGTATCCTTGCATACTTTCACTGATGTAATCACCTCAGCTTTTTAATACAGTTTGGCCTTTTACTGCTTTTTTTCTGACTGACTTTTTAAAAATCCAAAGGCAATTGCGGAAGGAAGGTGGAAAATTAGGAGTATCTTACTTAGAAGGTAAATGACGTGGCAAGTTTTAAAGAGAAATTGTGTGTTTATTATTTGTTTCATATTCATGAGGTGACTCTGATGAAAATTGTCTCCTGAATTAACCTTTTCTTGGGGTATTATATTTGGATTATATTTGGGACAGAGAAGGAAACTTGAAGTGTTTGTATAGATCAAGTAATTTTTGAGAGGCTTCTGTAACCATGTACATCTAAATAGTTATAGGAAACAACCAAAAGAACTATTTTTAGTTTATGGGGTTTTTTTGTTGGGTTTTTGTTTTTGGTAACTATGATATTTTTTGCAGGACCTTAATTCCCATTTTACATCAGAAAGCGAAGCGAGGTACTCCACACCAGGCAAAACAGGCTGTTCACTGTATACATGCTATATTCACAAATAAAGAAGTCCAGCTTGCACAGATTTTTGAGGTACATGTAATACATGAGATGTGTTCATGTTCTTTTTTATTTTTCATCTTTGTGGTTTAATGAAGATAGAAGGTAGAATCTTTTTTAAGCTATTTAATTCCAACCTAGAATATAAATTCCATGGGTGCAAGGTTCTTTTATTCAGCGCTGTATGGCCAGCCTTTCTATCAGATTTTATGGTTACTTTGTACTAAAGGATATTTCGTTTGTTTGTGTTAGAACATTTTATTTAATTTTAGCCTTATTGGTTTAGTGGTCCATCTGTCCTCAGAAAGTATTATTAGTAGATGACTTAAACTACCTAGTTTAAAACTTCTGGCAGTCCTATCTGAAGATTACCCCTATTTGCCTTCCCTTGACTGGATTCCACCACTGGAAAGATATTCCCACTATTCTAAGTTGGATTCATTGTGAACCGAACCCAAGCGAGCTCTTACTTTTTTATGGCACATGTTATTTAATTAAATGTCCTACAGAATAAGAAATTCATGAACATAATAAACCTACTGTATTATAGATGATGATGCAGAAACGTTCTTATTTTTACCTTGTAGATGACTTTTAATCTTTTTTTTCTGCATTCTTTCAATATTGTTAAATCTCTGTTGGTGAAATAAGAATTAAGTGTCTACTATGGCTGAAGTTACATATTATTAGAACAGATTTATTTAAGTGTGATAAATTCAGAAGGACTCAGGCACATTGACTGTTTCCATAAAATGTCTAGATATTTATAAAACAAACTGATAATTTTGACTGTTTTATTTTTATAGCCACTCAGTAGGAGTCTGAATGCTGATGTACCAGAACAACTTATAACTCCATTAGTTTCACTGGGCCACATTTCTATGTTAGCACCAGATCAATTTGCTTCCCCAATGAAATCTGTAGTCGCAAACTTTATTGTAAAAGATCTGCTAATGAATGACAGGGTAAGTTTCTCATTTAATTAAATACAGAATCATGAGAGTAAGCCTGTTTACATCTTTATCACCAAAACATTTCTCCTTCTTTATGTAATTTTCTTTAACTTTTAAATTATTCTTTATTTTCCTTCCTTTATTTATTTAAATTTACAAATAACATCTTGATATCAATGTAGCTATTGCTAGAACATAACACTTAAAAGAAAAAAGTGAGAACATGAGATAGATCAGTCATGAAGTTATAAGTACAAGTGAGATGCTGCTATTCTAACCTCTGAAGGACAGCTTACTAGTAGAGTGCTAGAATTTTGTTTTATCTAACATTGTTAAAATATCAGTGGAATTGTATTTGATTAGCTTTTTGAAATATAATCACATTGTACTTTTGCTGCTAGATTCATGTATTGACTGAATTGCATGAGTGTGTGTACGCACATGTTCACAACACACGGAGATATATTAACACTGGATTGGGACCTAGTAATGTAGTAGCTTGAAAATCTCCCCAAGTGATTTCTGAAACACCTCTGATTAAAAAATCACTACTTGGGCTTCCCTGTTGGCTAGGGGTTAAGTCTCAGCACTCCCACCACAAAGGCCTGAGTTTGATCCCCAGGCATGGAGCTAAATCTCTGCTGTCTCACTCACTGCTCCCCACTCTGTCTCTGGTGAATCCTCTCTCTCTCTCTCTCTCTCTCTCTCTCTCTCTCTCTCTCTCACACACACACACACACACACACACACATCCCGCACTTCTGGCCTGCACCCCAGTTCTTCTATGCATAAATAATAAGTCTTTTTTAAAAAATCACTACTTTATCAAACTAGTCTAAAGAGTTGTTGAATGAAGATGGTAGTTATTCTTAATTACTGGATTAATGTGGATGATTTTCAATGTAGTGTTAATTTATCGAGTTTATTTTTAATTTTCCCACCTGGTTCACAGGTCTTTGAGCCCTCAGTGTCTGAACTTAAACAAATTGCAGTACACTATCCTGCTCTTCTCCCTCTCCCTATTTGGATTGTAATAGACAAAAATGGAAGAATATGGCCAAAATTTCATTTCCCTCTCCTTTCATTTGCTGCTGATAAATGTGGCCAGGAACAAGTGTAAAATTTAAGGCCCCTTTTGAATACTGATTTAATTGTTGATAGACCCTATTTTAAAATGGTTCTTTCGTGATTATGGTAAAACACGTACACCACTTTGCCGTTTATACCATTTTTAAGTGTATAATTCACTTACATTATATTTACCCATATTGTTGGAGTTTTTTGGTCATTGTTTTTGTTTTGAAAAATGAGTAAGTCCCATAATTGGTATACCTCTTGTATACATGAAGATACCTAGGGAAGCTGAGTAACTTTGAAATGGCATAAGCATGACCACAAATATATACCTATATTATTGTGTGAACATCACCACTGTCTTATTTCTAGAACTTTATAATCTCAAAAAGAAACTGGGTATCCAATAACCAGTAGCTCCCCATTTCACATTCTTACCAGCAGTGCACCAGCTGAATGAATCTTGGACTTGGTGAAAGAATTCAGTAGTTACCAGAAGGAAAAGGGAGGGGGGATGAGGGAGAAAGGCAGATGGGGTATTGACACCAGTGGTTTGGTGGAGGGTAAATGGAACATGTCCACATATGGAGGAGCAAAAGTGTAACCCCAAAATTTAAAAAAAAAAAAACTCCCCATTGCCTCCTCCCCACAGTCCTGGCAATCTCTCTTCTATTTTCTGGCTCTATGAACTTTCCTATTCTAGTTACCTCTTATCATGCAATATTTTTCTGATTTGTTTCACTTAGCATAGTGTTTTCAAGGTTCATCTTTATTATTGTTTTTATCAGAACTTTTATTCCAGAGTAATAATCCATTGTGTGCATAACCTACATTTTGTTATTGCACACTTGGACTTTTTCCACCTTTCGACTCTTGCAAATAATGCTGGTCTATTTGAACACCTGTTTCCAAATCTTTTTGGTATATATGCAGAAATAGAATTGTTGGGTCCTGTGGGCATTTGATATTGGACTTTTTGAGTGACTGCAAACTGTTTTCCATAGTGGCTATATCATTCCATGTTCTTACCAGCGATGCACAGGATTTGCAGTTTCTCCACATCTCTTGCCATCACTTTTCTTTTCCAGCTTTTTGATAATAAGCATACTAGTGGTTGTAAAATAGTGTCTCGTGTCTTTGTGTTACCCTAGTCACTGATGATGTTTGGGATTTTTTTGTACTTAATGGCCTTTTTTCTGTCTTCTTTGTATATTCAAAATCCTTTGCCCTTTGCCTTTGCTGAGTTATAAATTCTTACTCCAAATTATCAAACCATTTGGCAGATATTTGCCAAATTCAAGTTCATAAAGATTTTCCTCTATAAAGATTTATTTGTTTATGCATACAAGAACTAGAGTGTTGACCAGAGGTGTGGGGTGGTGAGAGGATTCACCAGAGACAGAGTGGGGAGCAGAACAGGCAGATTGACTGAAATACACTGCTGAGGGGAGCAGCGATCGAGGCAGGAGAGGTCTGCTGCACCATGTGGGAATCTCCCTGGCCAGGGATTGAACTTGTGCTGCAGTGGCTGTGGATAGCTTCATAGTGCCTAGACTTAACCCGTTGTGCCACCAGGGAGGCCCATACTTGGTCTTCTAAGATATTTTATAGTTTTAGATCATAAAGTACTAAGATCTTTGATACATTTTGAGTTAATTTTTCTATATGGTATAAGGTAATGTCCACCTTCATTCCTTTGCTTTTAGGTATCTAGTTTTGCAGCACCAGTTATTAGAAAGATTATTCTTTTCCCAATAATTGTGCCCTTGTTCAAATTCCATTGACCGTATATGTGAAGATTTTCTGGGTTCTCTATTTCATTCCATTAGCCTATTGACTTAAGCCGTTATGAGCCACACTGTCTTAATGACTGTAAATTTGTAATAAATATCTAAATTAGAAAGTTTGAGTTCTCCAATTTTGCTTTTTTTTTTAAACACTATTTGGTGACTTTCCTGTAAGATTTCTTGAGCACAGTATGATGTATGAAAAACTTTTCAGAGTCTTTATAAAAATTAGATTTTTTCATTGTTTATAGTCAACAGGTGAGAAGAATGGAAAATTATGGTCTCCAGATGAAGAGGTTTCTCCTGAAGTACTGGCAAAGGTAAATTTGTGTAGGTCTTAATAAGTTTTACATTGAAAATAAGTTTTACATTGAAATAATGAATTTTCATAGATATCCTTTAACCTAGAATTTTTTAATGAGATACTTTATTTTTAAGTCAAAAATATATGTTTCTCAAATTGTAATTGTCATTGAGTTATTTACTTATATGTCAACATCATTGTGTAAACCTTTCTGTCTGCTAAAATCATTTCTCTGAGTCTGTTTTACACAGAGCTTTGTTTGTACAATGTGATACTCAGTAGCATCTTAGCGTCTTGCCTTACTACCACTATCTATAAGCATGTAAATATTAACTTGGCAAAAACAGATTGCTGTTGTCAATTTGGTAAGTTTTGAGAGATTTAAATTGCACCTCAGTAAAGCTGTTTTTTGAAGGTGTAATCTTGCATTTTAAAACAAGAAATTGTCCCATCTTTCTTGATAATCTGTTTCATCTTCTGTAGCTGCAGTCATAATTGCTTTTTCTGAGTTGTCAGTGACTATAACAAATAATATCTGGACCCTTTAGCTTCTGCTTTCATGTATAGGAACAATCTTTTGAATATGAGTCTCTAAGTAAATATAACCATAAGTAATTACAAAAATCTCCTAGTTTTTATTTTTTAATCAGAACGTTAAGCAGCATTGAATCAGACTTCATGATTTCTTCAAAATAAATTTTCAGTACTACAAAATATATTAAAAGTCTATCTAAATAGTTACATTTAATTACTGTAATCAGTATAGTTCAAAGGGTTCTTTTTTTATATATATTTATTTTAAAGATTTATTTATGCATACAAGAACTGGGGTATAGGCCAGAGGTGTGGGGTTGTGAGAGGATTCACCAGAGACAGAGTGGGGAGCAGAAGAGGTGGATCTACTGAACTATACTGCTGAGGGAGGCAGCGGGCAAAGCAGGAGAGGTCCGCTGCGCCATGTGGAAAGCTCCCTGGTCAGGGGATCAAACTCATGCTGCAGTGGTTGCGGATAGCGTCATAGTGCTGAGACTTAACCCCTTGCGCCACCAGGGAGGCCCCAAAAGGTTATTTTTAAACTACAGGCACACCTTGGAGATACTGCAGTTTTGGTTCCAGCCTGCCACAATAAAGTAAGTCATACGAAGTTTTTGGTTTCCCAGTGGTTATGTTTAAATTATACTGTAGTTTGTTAAGTGTGCAATAGCATGATGTCTAAATAAAACGATGTACATACCTTAATTTAAAAATACATTATAGTGGGCCTCTTGGTGGCACATGGTGTTAAGTCTCAGCACTCTGAAACTATCCGCAGCCAGGGAGCTGACCCACAGGGCGCAGCAGACCTCTCCTGTCTTGCCAGCTGTTCCCCTCAACAATGTATTTCAGTCACTCCACCTGTTCTGCTCCCCACTCTCTGGTGAATCCTCTTACCAGCCACCCCCCACCCACACACCTCTGGCCTATACCCCAACTCTTGTATGCATAAATAAATAAATCTTTTAAAATAATAAAATACTTTATTGTTAAAAATTGCTAACTATTGTCTCACTCTTCACCAAGTCCTAATCTGCCTGGTGGAGAGCCTTGTCTCAGTGGTGGTGGCTGCTGACTGGTCAGGGTGGTGGTTGCCGATGCATAGAGGTGGCTGTGGTAGTTTTTCAGAATTAAGAAAACAGTGGCCTTTGCTGTATTGATTGACTCTTCATTTCACAAAAATTTTCTCTGCAGCTTGCAATGCTGCTTAATAGTATTTTACCCACACTACAACTTCTTTCAAAATTTGACTCACTTCTTTCAAACCCTGATTTATTTACTAATTATGTAACATTGCCAATCCCTTGTGATTTTAACAAAAGTCTGGCACCAATAGACACGACCAATGCAGGTTTTCCACAATCCATAAATTTAATAAAAACCACAATATCTGATATACAATAAAATAAGGCATGCATAATTGAACGATTTAAAAATCTTGGGCATATGTCTTAATTGTTTAAGCTTAAGTTCAGAAAGTAGACTTTGGGCATGTTATTTATCATAGTAAATAGTCTCAGTTGACTAGTCTATTGGAAATAAGAATACTTTATAGACTTACTTGGAAGATTAAATAAGCTAGTACATATACTGCTCTGGGAAGAGTACCTGGTATAGGTTAAACTAAGTAAATACTAGTTTTTATTGTTACTATCCTAAAGACTTCTTTAGTAAAACATGTCTGCTGGCAATTAAGAAGTCTCACTAATCTAATTAACATAATTTAATCTTCCATTTAATTGGAATTTTAAGTTGCTTTCTTTTTTTAGCATGTTAATGTTTTATAGGTACAAGCAATTAAACTTCTGGTAAGATGGCTGTTGGGTATGAAAAACAACCAATCTAAATCTGCCAATTCAACTCTTCGGTTATTATCAGCAATGTTGGTTAGTGAAGGTGACCTGACAGAGCAAAAGAGGATCAGGTGAGATTATTCTTCCTTTCAAATTTTTTAGCTCAATATTGTTGCAAGAGCTTAGATAGGAATAATCTAATACTGAATGTTGCAATGATACCATATGCTTTGGAATCAAATCTTATATATTCACTTGGGATTTATACATCTTTGAGTGTTTTCATAATGATGTCATACAAAACAAACACTAGAAATATTACTGCAGAATTAAGGCTGCTGGAAAACTAGGGATGATGCCCAATGGGTTAGAGTAAAATATGGATGCTTTTTATGGTGGGAGTGGTATGTAACATACATCTGAAGATGTATAAACTTACTCCCCTAAATCATGTAGAGGTTTATAAACCAATGTTACCTCAGTTAAAAAATATTTTTTTTTCTTCTTTCCTAAAGACTGAATTTTTCTAGTAAATTTTTTATCATAATCACTATAATAATGTTGAAGTTACCTTCAATATTTGGTTCAATTAAACAAATACTTGTTGAATAACTGCTCTTGGCAAAACTCTCTGAAAAGCTTTGCAGCTAAAACAGACATTGAACAGAACAAGTGGCATAGCTTGGTACCATGAAAGGAATAAAGATGTCAGTCACAGTTGAAAGAAGGAAGAGTCACAGCTTCCTGTTGGTTTGCAGGTTATGCAAGTTTCTGCAAAAGAAAAATTGTTCTTCTATACATTTTCACTATTCAAATCTATGAAATCATCATCTCTCTTTTCTGTTCCTTTTAACATGAAAATTCAGATGTTTCATGATCCTCAGTTCTTTCAAATTCTTGATTTATTAGGCTCCTGGATCACCAACAGAAATAATTAAAATTTTTTCTTGTGGTGCATTCCTACATACTCATTTGTACATTGCATATCTATTGAGCACTATCACGCCAGGTTCTGCTATGCTTCTTAAGGTACAAAAATCTCTGCCTCCAAGGATTATGTGTTCTGGTAGAGGAGATAGGGAATGAGCATTAGAATAGAGATGCTAAATCTTTTGATTTAAAAAAAAATGACAAATTGTTTTTATTGTAAAGTAAGTTGAGGTTAGCTATGTATGAACACACTAAAGGTTAAAGCTGAGGGCCTCCCTGGTGGCGCAGCGGTTAAGCACTGCGCTGTGGAGCTGTCAGCAGCGGCGACGCAAGTTCGACACCCAGCCGGGGAGATTCCCACATGGTGCAGCAGACCTCTCCTGCCTCGCCCGCTGCTCCCCTCAGCAGTGTATTTCCGTCCGTCTGCCTGTTCTGCAACCCACTCTGTCTTTCGCCACCCCATGCCTCTGGCCTGTACCCCAGCTTGTATGCTTAAATAAATCTTAAAAATAAATAAATAAAGGTTAAAGCTGAGTTAGGAATAATAAGAAACTTTAAATTTGGGAAAACTATGTACAATGTATTACAAAGACTTAATACTGAACTCTTACAAGTCAGTGATAATTAGGCAGAATCTCCCAATAAAAAAGGATGAAGATTACATATTACCAGTTTACCTTAAAAAAAAAAAAAGTAACCTCTTATCCATCAAATCAGCCAAAAATATTTTAAATCAGCGCTGATCGTGGAGTCAGAAGAGTCCCCTCACCTCCCCTGTCAATTATGTAATAAGAAATAATATAAAATTGCAAGAGCCTTAGCTGGACAGTTCGCTATTCTGTCTAGATCCTTAAAAAAAATTTTCCCTTTGAATCTTTATTTGTATACTTACAAAATAACCATTTAAAATATATAAACTTGTTTTCAGGGTTTTTTTTATTATCCTCCCCACCCCCAAAAATATAATGTTTAACTGTGAAACACATGTATCAAAAATATTAGGCAGATCCTTATTGAAGTTACATGGTTTAGCTTAACTCTAGCATCAGAAACTTATAATACTCTATATTCCATTTATTAGCTGTGTGAACTTGTATAAATCGCATTTCTAAGACTCAGTTTACCTCATGAGATGACACCTGTAAAGTGTTTCACAAACTGACTGGCAAAAGGTTAAGCAGCCACGTAGTAGAGCTTTTTTTTTCAATTCCTTAATTGTTTTTCCTCAGAAGACTTTTGATAGTCCTTAGTTGTTACCAGCATTCATTTTGACTATCCTGTTGTCCAAGAGAACCGTGTTTTCTCCTCTTCCAAGCTATAGTCCATTGTGGATCCGGGCCAGCTTTCCACATGTTCTAAATTCTTAATATCAAAGCTATACTATGTTCTAATATACAGTGCAGGTTTAAGTGGGAACATCGCCCTGTTACCACATTCACTGTCATATCTTCCCATGTAGCTAGTGAGTCTGCTGGGTTGGGGTATGACTGCCTGATCTTCCTAGCTTCGATATGAAGATTCCTGCTGCAAAAGGAAGGAGTTACTACCTGAGTTAGATAATGACCCTCACTTCCAGATCCTGTCCTTTTACTTATCTGATAGTCCCCTTTTCTGGTGCAAATCAATTCCAAATTGCTGGCCCCTGTATTTCATCAGGCATATCTAGCCTTAACTAGATTCCTATGTATGTCTATAGGCATTAAAAAACTGTAGGAGGTAGATTTAAAATGATAGAGGACTTTTAATTTTTCAAGGATTTTTTTTTTTTACCAAGTTCTCCGCAATGAGTATATAGTATATTAGGAATACAATTCCTAATATAGATAATTCATCCTAGCACTGCAGTTAATGTGTTTGTGAGAATGAACAGAGTTGTTTGGCTGTGATGGAGGCTCTTAGCCAGCGTGTAACTAAATAAGAAGAAAATAAACTTACCAGAAAGTCACAATGATTTGAGCCTTTTTCCCTGTGGTGACTGTGAGGACTCAAAGGCCATATTTGTATATTATGTCGTTTTAAGTATAAAGTATGCTAAGAACTTTACACTCAAAAAGGGATCAAAGTATTTTTTATGAATGATAATGTTTATAGGAAATGTTTATTTCTTTTTTGTTTATAGTAAATCTGATATGTCTCGCTTGCGATTAGCTGCTGGTAGTGCCATAATGAAGCTTGCTCAGGAACCTTGTTACCATGAAATTATAACTCCAGAACAGTTTCAGCTCTGTGCACTTGTTATTAATGTAAGTAACAATCTTATTTTTGTCAATTACTTGGCCTTTAAAGTTCTATACATTTACATTCTGTGGATACAGACCCATTCACTACATGGACGTATACACAAAAGGGATTGCTGTTATTACCAAGTCTAACAAAATAGCTCACAAATGTTAAATTATTTGCCCCCCATTATCTTTTTTTTTTAAATGAAAATAGGACCTCCCTGGTGGCACAGGGGGTTAAGTCTCAGCACTATGAAGCTATCCGCAGCCACTGCAGCACGAATTCAATCCTGGCCAGGTAGATTCCCACATGGCATAGCAGACCTCTCATGCCTCGTCCACTGCTCCCTTCAGCAGTGTATTTCAGTTCCTCTGCCTGTTCTGCTCCCCACTCTGTCTCTGATGAATCCTCTCACCCCCACACACCTCTGGCCTACACCCCAGCTTATATACATAAATAAATAAATCTTTAAAAAATAGTAAAAATGAAAATATATTTAAAAATGCATAAAATACTCTTGTGTTTGCCAATTGTCAAAGCTAAATTAGACTTTGTTGTTAATGTTGTCACTAATATTTTTTATTTTTATTTAAGTAGTTTTGGTTTTGTGCTACTGCAGGACGAGTGCTACCAAGTAAGACAGATATTTGCTCAGAAGTTGCATAAGGCCCTTGTGAAATTACTGCTCCCATTGGAGTATATGGCGATCTTTGCCTTGTGTGCCAAAGATCCTGTGAAGGAGAGAAGAGCACATGCACGACAGTGTTTGCTAAAAAACATCAGTATACGCAGGGAGTACATTAAACAGAACCCCATGGCTACTGGTAAGTAGCTTTGAAAGTTCCCAGTGTATAAATACATCTTGTCAGTGTATCTTTTGGGGGAGGGGAGATTATTTTATATATTTCTGTTGTAATTTGCAGTAACAATGGGAGTTTTATGGAATGCTGTCACTGAGGTCATGATGTGCTCTGATTTTTGAGACATTTTAAAATTGAATAAAACTACATTTTTTTCCTATGGGATTCAGCAGTATGGTTTAGTTTGACACGTTGTTAGAGAGTAAAAACATCTTCCTAGCTTTGTAAAGGACCCACTATGTGATCTTAAATTTTCCTTTGACTTTAATAGCCTTCAAAACTGAAAAAGAAGTATTTCAGTATCATGTAGCTATCATGTTGCCTCTAATACAGAAATAATTAAGAGAAAAAATGGAACTGAATTGATTGGAATATAAACCTAGAAAGGATTTTATAAAAGCTATTTATTACCATTGTTAATAATAATGTTTTCACTTTAGAGAAATTACTGTCACTGTTGCCTGAGTATGTAGTTCCGTATATGATTCACCTGCTAGCCCATGATCCAGATTTTACCAGATCACAAGATGTTGATCAACTTCGTGATATCAAAGAGTAAGTCATAGTGACTTTTAAGAACGCTAAAAATTAATTTTCCTTTTTTAAAAAAAATTGCTAAATTTTTTGTTATTCCCCTTGAAATAAAAACCTTTTTATGGTTTTTGTTTATTGTGGACTCTAAGTTTCATCTTAGAAATTTATTCTCATCTAACAAGTTCTTTTTATTTGTTTTGTTTCCTACTTGTTTGTAGTTAGCTATCTAAGTCTTTGAAATAGGTTTATTTGGTTATTTTAACTTTAATATTTTAGGTTTACTGTTTGTATTAAGATGGGGTTAAATTACTTCATTTTGATAATTTAGAAATCCATGTAGTAAAATTTGTCTCCTTAAAACTAAAGTTTATTTTTAACCTCAAAAGGTAATGACTTAAGGGCCTCCCTGGTGGCACAGGGGTTACAGTTCAGTGCTATCAAGCTATCACCAGCCATTACTCATGAGTTTGATCCCCAGCCAGGGAGCTAACTCACATGGCCCAGCAGACCTCTTCTGTCTCACCTGCCACTCTCCTCAGCAGTATATTTCAGTAAATTCACCTATTCTGCTCCCCCACTCTGTCTCTGGTGAATTCTTTCACCCCTTCATCCCCCCAACACCTCTGGCCTACACCCCCAGTTCTTGCATGCATAAATAAATCTTTTTTAAAAAAAATAATGCCTTAAAATATGTGCCACACACATGAAATGCTCTGGCAATACAAAATCATGTTTCTTGCACTGGTCACAGATTTGAAGTATTTGTTTTATATATGTCGTTATTAGCTTTGTGCAAATTGGCAGTTTATTTTCTGTGTCATTATTTTATTGGAGTAAAATACTTCTAAACTTTAGCATTTTTTAGTGAACAATTCAGTGGCATTAATTGTATTCTCAGTATTATGCAGTTATCGCCACTACATTTCTGAAGCTTTTAGTCACCCCAAACAGAAACTCTTCACCTATTAAGTAACAACTCCCTTTTCCTCCAGATACGGATACCCAGTATTCTATTTTCTGTGTCAATGAAATTTGCCTGCTCTGGAAATTCATATAAGTGAAATCTTTGTGAGAAGATTATAAGTGAAATATTTGTCCCCTTTGTATCTGCTTTTTCAGGGTTCATCCTTGTAGCATGTATTGGAACTTGATTTCTTTTTTTGTTGCTGAACAATCCATTGTATATTAATACCACATTGTGTTCAATCATCCGTTGATTGACACTTGGATTATTTCCACCTTATGGTTATTGTGTGGAAGGTTGGCATATAAGTATCCGAGTATCTCTTTTCAAATCTTTTGGGTTTATACCTAAAAGTAAAATTGCTGGGCCAAATGCTAATTCTATATTGAATTTTTTGAAGAATCGCCAAACTCTTTTCCATAGTGACTGCACCATTTTATATCCCCATTAGCAGTGCATGGAGTTTCCAGTGTGTCCACATCCTCATCAAAGTTTGTTCTTGTGCGTGTGTTTTAATACCTTCTTCATCGCTGTGAATGGTATCTCATTGTTTTGGATTACTCTTCCCTAATGATTGTTGAGTGGGCATTTTTCCATGTGCATTGGCCATTTGTATATGCTCTTTGGAAAAATGTCTATTCAACTCTTTGCCTGTTTTTCAATTGTCTTCGTAATTGTACGTTCTTCATGTCGTTGGATATTTTAATCCCTTATCAGGTGTATGATTTAAAACACTTTTGATACTAAGTTCTTTAGTCCACATAGTTCACTGTACATGTAGTATAAGGTAAAGGTTCTGTTTCATTCTTTTACTTGTGGATGTCCAGTTTTTCCAGCATCATTTATTTAAATTAAAACACTGCTCGTTTCGCAATTGAGGTCTTAGCACATTTGTCAAAAATCATTTGACCATATGTGCAAGGATTTACTTCTGGGTACTCAATTCTGTTTAGTTTGGCTGTATGTCAGTCCTTATGCTAGTACCATGCAGCCTGAGTACTGTAAATTTGTATAAGTTTCAAAATTATGAGGTGAGTCCTCCAACTTTGTTTTTCATTTTTTTTGTTCGTTTGTTTTTTGTGTTGTTTTCAAAATTATTATAGTTGTTTGGGGTGCCTTGAAATTTCTTTTGAATTTTAAGATGTGTCTTTCCATTTCTGAAAAAACTGCCGTTGAGCTATTTAATTCAACTGATGAATTTTTTTTTTTTTATTGATGAAGTATCATTGTTTTACATCTTTGTTAATAGTTTGACAATATAGGATTTCTCCCCTTTGGCCATGATTTGGATAGCAGAGGTGAGACATGCCTCAAAGTTTTCAACATATTCTAATTTCACAAAAACACAGTCATACGGTTTTTTATGTATTACTTTTTAACTTGCTGTTTTCAAGATATATATTGAACAACTTCAGAGTACCATAATTGATTAATTACAACTAATTAATTACAACAATTTTTTTTACTGTTGGATGGCACACAATATTAGCATATATGCATATCTTAAAGTTGAATTAACATTTTTATGACAAGAGTATCATATCTTCAATTGCTGCAACAAAGCAAATCTAAATTGTGTTGTTGCAAATTTATATTTATATATCTATTATTTTTAACCTTATTTCAAGCTTCTTATTAAGACTTTTCAAACAAAAACACCCATCACATTGAGAATGCTTCCTCACTTGTGCACTAAAACTGAGATTCTAACGTCTGTAAGTTGTGTGTAAATGGCTCTGAAGAATCTTCAACTTAATAGAAATTCACTAAAATTCTGAGCCCAAAGAATAAAAGATTTCAATATTCACATAAACAAATGGAGCTTAAACTTAGGACCTTTGTCCAGCACATAGTTGCTCATATAATGTTTATATTATCTTTGGATACTTTTATAAAAATTTGGCTTTAATCCTAGTCCTTATGCATATATCTCTGTGACCTTATTAGGTGGTCATTTGGCATTTCTAGAAAACTTCCTAAAAGGTTTTCTAGGTTATTTAATAGTAAAATGAGGATAATTTTACACATTCTTCATAAGGTTATGAGGATAAAAGGAGAGTAAAGTGCTTGGCTTAATGCTTAATACATACTAAGCACTCATTAAATATTTCATACCCTATTCTGTTATTTGTGTACACCCTGTGAAAGAGACTAAAAGTTTGATCAGGGGGTATATAATACAAACAATTCTGCTCATAATCCACTGCATGTAACTTAGTCACATGATAATATATACGTAATCAGTATGTATGATAAATATTTATGTACAAACTTTTCCTTACTCTCCTTTGAGTGTCTACAAGTTTAGCAAGCATCTAGTGTCTAATTGGAGTCAATAACTCTGCCAAATTTAACAAATATTACTGAAACTACCAGTTCTCATTTAAACTGTTTAACTAAAAATGGAACATTAGGGCCTCCCCCGTGGTGCAGTGGAGCGCTGCGCTGTGGAGCTGTCGGCAGCAGCGACGCGAGTTCGACGCCCAGCTGGGGAGAATCCCACATGGTGCGGCAGACCTCTCCTGCCTCGCCCGCTGCTCCCCTCAGCAGTGTACTTCTGATCTGCCTGTTCTGCTCCCCACTCTGTCTCTGGTGAACCCTCTCGCCGCCCCACGCCTCTGGCCTGAACCCCAGTTTGTATGTATAAATTAAAAATTTTTTTTTTTCATTTTTAAAAAATCTAAAAATGGAACATTAAATTTCCTCTTTATATAGTAGTCCCCTAAAAACATTTACATAGAGTATAGGGAAATTCATTTACATAGACTATCATCAGATGATTTCTCCCCGATGATACACTGAAATAGTAATCTCACAGCTGCCTGAGGTCATCTGGGAACTTATTAAAAACAGGCCTTAACCCTAGATTTGTCAAAATAAGTTCCTCAAGTGATTCTAATGTTCATCCTCATTTGGAAATTCAGGCATCCTCCTTTAAAAAATATTTTATATGTTAAAATTAGCATGCAATAAAAGTGGAAAACAGCAAAAATAATTTGAATGACTGGTTACCATACACATTGGCTTTGGTGCTGCAGGTTAGAGTTATGTCTCAACAGAACTACAAATCATAGATCTCCTACATGGCTGGCAAATAGCCAGAGTGCCAAGACTGCTGTATGCCAGGCTGCTCATCATTGCCTAGCATTTAGACTTGTCTAAACATATAAGTATTTATTGAATACCTATAAAATGACTTCTTGTGCCTCACCAATCTGTCAGACCTTCTCATATTAAGCTACATTTTCATTTTTAATGTTTTATAATTTTTACATTTGAATGAATACTATTAACAGGATATGTCTTTTGATCATGTAGTTTTCTCTATATTTTACATTTATTTTACTACATTCAGACGACAGATTTTCCCATTAAGATTATTTATTCCATTTGTAAAAGCTACCTACATTCAGTCTCCTTAATAGATGAATATGCTTACCATTTAGGTGCCTATGGTTCATGCTGGAAGTTTTAATGACAAAGAATGAAAACAATAGCCATGCCTTTATGAAGAAGATGGCAGAGAACATCAAATTAACAAAGGATGCCCAATCACCAGATGAATCCAAGACAAATGAAGTAAGATGTGTGTCAGCCAATAGATAAAAAAGAGTAGAGCTCTTGTCCCACTTCTTTTTCCTATTATATAGTAAATAATGTTTATAAATATATTTAAGTTGGTTTTTATTCATTTCATTACAATTGAATTGTATAATTTGAGGAATGTTTAATACTCTGAAGAAAATATTAAAGCAGAATTTATAAAAGTTACAACTCTGCTGCTTTACGAACTTTTAGTAAGAATTAGAGATAAGGGCTTCCCTGGTAGCAGAAGGGGTTAAGTCTCAGCCTATGAAGCTATCCGCAGCCACTGCAACACGAGTTCGATCCCCAGCCAGGGAGATTCCCACATGGTGCAGCAGACCTCTCCTGGCTGTCTCTGGTGAAACCTCTCACCCCCACACCTCTGGCCTGCATCCCTGTTCTTGTATGCATAAGTAAATCTTTAAAAAAGAATTAAGCAATAAGTAGTTGTTCTTGTTTGTTTCCTTCTGTTCAGTTTGGTTTATTATTTTTGGCATTCATAATAAATAAGGTGAAGGGGGTTTTTGATTTATTAGGAGGTACATTAAAAAAATGCCAGGCACAATTGTGAATATTCAAGGAGTAAATAATAATTACATATCATTTTTTGCAGTTTATCCATTGGAGAGAATTGGTATTTGTGGTTATTGAGCACCACTGAAAATTACATATGATCTTTTTTCTTTTCATCCCTAGAAACTTTACACAGTATGTGATGTGGCTCTCTGTGTTATAAATAGCAAAAGTGCTTTGTGCAATGCAGATTCACCAAAGGATCCGGTACTTCCAATGAAATTTTTTACACAACCTGAAAAGGTATTTTCTTACCTTCATTTTTCTGCCACACAAAATTAATTTAAATTTCACTTACCATCAACCCAAATGGCAAATACTGGATTGTCTTTTGACTTCACAATAAAAAGCTACCTCTGTAAGTTTATTAAGGAATGGGAGATTGTCTTACAAGGCATGCTAAACCTTACAGAGTGGGAGAATATGCTGGCAGAGCTCTCTGTTCCTTCACGATGCAAGTATGGCCAATGTAATAAAATTTAAAAATTGGGGGGAGGGGTGAAATACCTAAAATAATTAGTAAACTTGATTATAGTACATTATTTTATGATACCGTTATGGTTCATTTGTGTGCTTATTCTTGCATTTAAGAGAGACATCAAAGGATGGAATTTGAACTCCTCATAAGTTTTGTATACGTACAGTGTTCAAGAAAGTACCATTAGTGCCCACCTTCAAGTTATTTGACTCTAACTAGTTAATATCACTACTGTCAAAGAACATTTTTAACTCAATTATATTTTGATGGTTTATTTGCTGTTTTGATTTGTGCGGTCTGTTTATTGTTCCAAGAAACAGTATCTTTACTTGAAGTGACAGATTTCTTTTTAATGAGTATAATTTTCCTGAGATCTAGTGTGGAGTTCTCTTAGTGAATATTAGCTAATTAACTAATACATGTGTAGTGCCATTCTTGATGCTTTGAGAGTCCTAAAGAAGTAGGTTTTTTAACAGTGTAGTATAATTTAATGAATAAAATGGAGACTGTTTGCCCTTAAACTATGTGTGTGTCTTACTTAAAATGTGATTTATGATATTTACCTCTATCTAATTTTAATGTATTTTTGAAGACACGATCTAATTTTAAAGTTAGCTGCGGTATGGTTCATTAAATATTTGGTCATTTGATGGATTGATGTGTAAACACAAATGTGTTATTTGGACAATAAAAACATGCATGTTCACTTAAGGTTTTTTTGTGTTTGTTTTTGGTATTGTAGGACTTCTGTAATGATAAGAGTTATATTTCAGAAGAGACAAGAGTCCTCCTGCTAACCGGAAAGGTATTATCTACTAAATAATTTTGGGAACTTTACCTCATGTATATATTACTTAAACTCCTAGAAATAATCTTATGTCTTCTAAATTTTAGTTTTTGAGTCTTAGATTTAGACTTAGAACATTCATGTTATCGGGTGTAGAATCTCTCTGGCTTTATTCTGCCATGACACTCTCTTCTGAATTACACCTGTTGTTTTTTGTTGTGGGGTTTGTTTTTTTTTTTTTGGCAGTGATAGAATTCAACTTACTTATAAACCTCAAAGCAGATTTTCCTAATAAATGGTATAGTAGGGCCTCCCTGGTGGCACAGCGGTTAAGTGCTGCGCTGTGACGCTGTCAGCAGGCAGCGGCAAAGCTAGTTTGACTCCCAGTGGGGGAAATGCCCACATGGTGCGGCAGACCTCTCCTGCCTCGCCGCTGTTCCCCTCAGCAGTGTGTTTCCGTTCATCTGCCTGTTCTGCTCCCCACTCTGTCTCTGGCGAACCCTCTCGCCGCCCCACACCTCCGGCCTGTAACCCAGCTTGTATGCATAAATTTAAAAAATGGTATGGCAAATTTAATTGTGTAATATAAAAGAAATAATTGTAAGTTATACAATTAAGTTAGTGAATATTCTATAACAGTTATATGATGCTACATAAAAGAGCAAAAGGAAATTTTTAGAGACTTTCATTTTGATTGAACAATAAGGGATAAAAACTCCCTAGGTATTAAGTAGAGATAATGGGTATGATTTGTAAGTATATTCAAACAAAATTTTACAGAATTATTTCTAATAAATTTAGGATTTTAACTTTCCAAAGTAACAATTCCTTGGCTTGGGCTAAATCTCTCTTCCATATGTATCTAAATTTATATATGTTCTTTTCAGAAAGGTATAAAATAACGTATGTATAATTTTTAGCCAAAACCTACTGGGGTACTCGGCGCAGTAAACAAGCCGTTATCAGCAACAGGAAGGAAACCGTATGTCAGAAGCGCGGGGCCCGAGACCGGAAGCAGCGTTAATGTGGATTCAGAGCTGAACGCTTCAGCGGGAAATCGCTCAAGGTACTATTTCTCTCCGTTTGCTTTTGTTAACTGTCACTCACTACTTGGTTCATCTTTTACTATAATCCTAAAATATTGTATTGCAAAATAATGGACTTTAGGAAATGCTTTGGGTCAATATAATCATGTTGAATTTTAGTATTATTCACGATGGCAACTTAGCATGTATTACACATTTTGAAACAATACAGCTTTCTAAGTGTGTTGAAAAGTTAAATGGGAAAACTAGAAGAATTTGTAATATAACTAATTTAGGTGGAAATGTATACATACGTATATGAAAGTTAACACTTAGGAAAACTACAAGTTTTTGAATTTTTATGCTTTTTTAACTCAATCAAATTAGTGTATCGTGAGCTGAGTAAGGATAACAACATTATAGTATTTCCACTTATAAAATTGTTCCATGTTATATTACTGCATAAATTTCCATATGACCCCACTCCTAGCAACACTAGTGAAACTTTTAAAGATTTTATTCTTATTCATGTAATTATGAGAATAAACTCAGCTGATGGTATTTTAAACACATTTTACATTCCTTTCTCTTGAAGAGCATTAATAACAGAAACTGGAGACAGCTAAACTATAGTTGTATTTTATTTTTTTGTTTTAAGGTTTCCCAACCTGAAATGATAGGTTTGCAGTAGTTTTGTTATTTTGGTTTTTGACAACTATTCTTTCTCTCGTGTAGTTTTAGGTATGCATTTCCGTCTTACCAATAGTAAGGTTAAGTGAAATCAGCAGCATGATATAATGGAATGATCAAAAGTCTGTTACCACAGAAGATCTGAATCTTGCTCTCATTTACTTAGCCAGATGTCTAAACCAGCCTGAGCCACTGTTCACATATTGGCATAAAGAGCCTAAGCTTTCTCTTCATGTGATGAAAGACTTTCATTTATTTTGCTGCAGCAGGGAACAGAGTTCAGAGGCAGCAGAAACTGGAGTCAGTGAAAATGAAGAAAACCCTGTGAGAATTATTTCCGTCACACCTGTAAAGAATATTGACCCGGTAAAAAATAAGGTAAATTTTTTAATTTACCAAGTGGATTGCTTCTATAAAAATTCATATTACAGGGGCCTCCCTGGTGGCGCAGCAGTTGAGCGCCGCGCTGTGGAGCTATCGGCAGCGCACAATGCGAGTTCGATGCCCAGCCAGGGAGAATCCCACATGGCGAGGCAGACCTCTCCTGCCTCGCCCGCTGCTCCCATCAGCAGTGTATTTCTGATCTGCCTGTTCTGCTCCCCACTCTGTCTCTGGTGAACCCTCCCGCCGCCCCACGCCTCTGGCCTGTACCCCAGCTTGTATGTATAAATAAATAAATCAAAAAAAAATTCATATTACAATTTCATATCAGGGTAAGATACCCATTGTCAACAGGTTAATGTACGCTACATATTGTATAAGCATGCACACCACCTCTGGCTACACTTACTATGCTTCTAATCTCCATAATGATTCTGCCACACACCCCATTCTCGAATTTATGTAGTCACTCGTAATACTTCCCTTCTGCCACACTACTCCTCCTGACACCTTGAAAATAAGAAGTGAAAGATTTTGATATCTTACTTTTTAAAGTTAGAGGTAAACTTTTAAAATGTATTTGGGATTTTGGGGTTTTTTTTATGCATACAAGAACTGGGGTATAAGCCAGAGATACAGAGGGTGAGAGGATACACCAGAGACAAAGTGGGGAGCAGAACAGGCTGAGGGGAGCAGCTGTCAAGGCAGGAGTGGTCTGCTGCAAGTGGGTCAGCTACCTGGCTGGGGATAGAACTCGAAGCAGTGGCAGTGGCGGGCCACAGCTTGATAGCGCTGAGACTTTAACCCCTGTACCACCATGGAGGCCCCTGCGTTAGGGTTAAGAGCTGCATTTTATGTTGTTCACATTTCAATTGTGACATCCTGTTTTCTTAATTTTCCCCCAAATGACTTTGCACATCTCTTCTTTGATAGATTGTGAGTTGTTTTCAGTTTTAACTCTTTAAGGCCACTGTATTCTTTTTCCTTTGTGTATTATCCATACCCCTAAAATGAGGATTAATATTAAACCCTAAAGGCCTCCCTGGTGGTGCAACGGTTGAGCGCTCAACCGCTGTGCTGTGGAGCTGTCGGCAGTGCACGATGCGAGTTCGACGCCCGGCCGGGGAGATTCCAATATGGTGCGGCAGACCTCTCCTGCCTCGCCCGCTGCTCCCATCAGCAGTGTATTTCTGATCTGCCTGTTCTGGTCCCTACTCTGTCTCTGGTGAACCCTCTCGCCACCCCATGCCTCTGGCCTGTACCCCCGCTTGTATGTATAAATAAATAAATCTTTTTAAAATATATATAAAACCCTAAAGTGAAATTCTGATTTTTTTAATTGTCCCACTTAAAAATTCATAGAAGTGGTTAATTTAAGTAACTTTTTTTTTTTAAGATCTATGCTTACAAGAGCTGGTGTGTAGGCCGGGGCAGGGTGTGGGGTGCGGTGAGAATATTCACCAGAGACAGAATTGGAAGCAGGACAGGAAGACTGAGTGAAATACACTGCTAAGGGGAGCAGCGGGCAAGGCAGGAGAGGTCTAGTAGGCCATGTGGGTCAGCTCCCGGCCTGGGGATAGAACTCGTGCTGCGGTGGCTGCTGATGACCCCTAGTGCCACCAGGGAGGCCCTAATTTAAGTAACTTCTTAAAACATGAAAGATTTGTAGTATTTTTCCCCAGTCATTTGAAAATATTTTCTGAGAAAAATGAAAGATAATATAGGGCCCTCGGGCCTCCCTGGTGGCGCAGCGGTTGAGCGCTGCGCTGTGGAGCTGTCGGTGCGAGTTCGACGCCCAGCCGGGGAGAATCCCACATGGTGCGGCGGACCTCTCCTGCCTCACCCGCTGCTCCCCTCAGCAGTGTGTTTCTGATCTGCCTGTTCTGCTCCCCGCTCTGTGGTGAACCCTCTCGCTGCCCCATGCCTCTGGCCTGTACCCTAGCTTGTATGTATAAATAAATAAATCTTTAAAAATATATATATAGATAGGGCCTCTCTGCTGGCATAGGGGTTAAGTCTCAAAGCTGTCACTGCTACAGCCTGAGTTCAGTCCCCTACCAGGGAGCTAATCCGCATGGCACAGCAGATCTCTCCTGTCTTGCCCACTGCTCCCATCAGCAGTGTATTAAAGTCAATCTGCCTTTTCTGCTCCCCACTCTGTCTCTGGTGAATCCTCTCACTGCCCCACACGTGTGTTCTTGTATGCATAAATAAAAAATAAATCTTTAAAAAATATTAGGGGAGCGTCCCCAGTGGCGCAGCTGTTAGGCGCTGCACTGTGGAGCTGTCGGCAGTGGCAACGCCTCACCTGCTGCTCCCCTCAGCAGTGTGTTTCCATCGATCTGGTTCTGCTCCCCCTCTGTCTCTGGTGAACCCTCTCACCGACCCACGCCTCTGGTCTGTACCCCAGCTTGTATGCATAAATAAATACATCTTTAAAAAATAAACAAACAAATAAATAAATGAGAGAGGGCCTCCCTTGTGGCAAAAGGGGTTAGCTCTCAGTACCATGAAGCTATCCACAGCCACTGCAGCACAAGTTTAACCCCTGACGAGGGAGCTTCCCACATGGCGCAGCAGACCTCTCCTCTCTTGCCCACTGCTCCCCTCAGCAAAGTATTTCAGTCAGTCTACCTGTTCTGCTCCCCACTCTGTCTCTGGTGAATCCTCTCACCCCCGACACCTCTGGCCTACACCCCAGCTCTTGTATGCATAAATAAATAAATCTTCTTAAAAAATAAATAAAAAATAGAGAGAGAGGAGATAATGTAATATTTTGGGTGGTAGTGTTCCTTCATTTCCAATTAAAATTATGAGTTAAAAGTATAATTCCTAAGCATAATTCATTTAAAGGTCACCTTGATTCTGAAACAACAGTTTCACTTGGAAATCCAATATGGCTGTTATATTAAAATTGGAATTTATTACTTTGAACATTTTATAATAAATGACTTTATATATTAAATATGTGCTAAACTAGGAGATAAAAAGAAAATGTTGGAACTCCCTGGTGGTGCTAGGGGTTAAGTCTCAGCACTGTGAAGCTATCAGCAGCCACTGCAGCATGAGTTCTATCCCCAGCCAGGAAGCCAACCCACATGGTACAGCAGACCTCTCCTGTCTCATCTGCTGCTCCTCTCAGCAGTGTATTTCAGTCACTTTGCCTGTGCTGCTCCCTACTCTGTCTCTGGTGAATCCTCTTACCGCTCCCCGCCTCACCTCTGGCCTACACCCCAGCTCTTGTATGCATAAATAAATAAATCTTTTTTTTTTTTAAGATTTATTTATTTATACATACAAGCTGGGGTACAGGCCAGAGGTGTGGGGTGGCGGGAGGGTTCACCAGAGACAGAGTGGGGAGCAGAACAAGTAGATCAGAAATACACTGCTGAGGGGAGCAGCGAGTGAGGCAGAAGAGGTCTGCCGCACCATGTGGGATTCTCCCCGGCTGGGCCTCGAACTTGCATGGCCGCTGCCGACAGCTCCACAGTGCAGCGCTCAACTGCTGCACCACCAGGGAGGCCCAATAAATAAATCTTTTTAAAAAGAGAGACAAAGAATGAATGAATGAATTCAGTGAGAAAGAACTTCATGTCACAGAACTTACAAAGATTATGACTAGATACATAATAGAAAAAGAAAACAGCATACTGAATCATGAAAACAGGACTTTGAAAAGTGATGAATTTATAGTATACCATCAATATAAAGCACCTTTTCATTTGAAGTGGGTGTGACAGAACCAAGATAGTTTCTGTATTGTATGTAAACTGCCTGTGCGTCTTAATCAACGGGGGTAACCGCTACACATAGTCCCAGTCCTCAGAGTTCACATTTCACATTCTGCATGGGAGGTAAGCAGTTAGCCAGAAGCCCTGCAATCCCAGCTCCTTTAAAAATATTGCAAAATGCTTTTTCTAGTATAGGTCATTAATATTTAAGGAATTTATGTTTATAGAGTTGTTTTGTACTCTTTTAGGAGATTAATTCTGATCAGGCTACCCAGGGCAACATCAGCAGTGACCGAGGAAAGAAAAGAACAGTAACAGCAGCTGGCACAGAGAATATCCAGCAGAAAACGGATGAGAAAGTAGATGAATCAGGATCACCCACCCCTTCAAAACCCAGGAGAGGACGTCGACCCAAGTCTGAATCTCAGGGCAATGCAACCAAAAACGATGATATAAACAAACCTCTTAGCAAGGGGAGGAAGAGAGCTGTGGTCAGTCAGGAAAGCCCTGGAGGTTTGGAAGCAGGTAATGCCAAAGCACCCAAACTGCAAGATGGCGCCAAAAAGGCAGCACCAGCAGAGAGACAAATTGACCTACAAAGGTAATGTACACTTTTTCCAAACTTGATATTTAAACATTTTGTTGTATTTCTAATGTGTGCCAAACAGTTAAGCCTTTGGGAATGAAAATCACCCTTGGTTTTCTTGAGTAGGCTATAATGGTTTGCTTTTAGCGCACAACCTCTAAGACATCAACCAAAGAGAAATCTCCTTTTGTGCTCATTAATTTTTAATTAGCAAATAGTAGTTGCATATTTCTCTTTATTAGCGAGAGCGATGTCATCTTTTGCTTGGTGACTTTCCCATGATGGCCTGGGGTTTACTTAATACAAAGCTCTACCTTTTGAATACAAAGGCCCAAGAATGGAGAAGGTAGAAGTCATAAAGAACATGAACACCTTTATTCTCCTCTTAATTCCTTGTTACCGTTAATTTTAACATGTGGGAACAACATGTGTGAACTCTCACACCAGTGGAACAACCTACGAGCTGCTCACTGTTGGTCATGCTTAGGGTGTCAGATTTTCACACTGTAACAGCGCTGCCTCAGCTGAGGCCCTAGAAGTTGACTATTTCCATGCGTGACTTGCAGTAGGAATTTAGCCATGCCCCTCTTTTCTCCTTGTACATCTATTCCTGACTCATCTCCCCCTAAATTAGACTGTGAGCTTCTGAGTTCCTTGTAGGAAAGAGCCGTCTTTGACCACCTTAGGTTATCCCCACCATTCTGCTTCAGTATTTTTATAAAGTACATATTGCTGAAGCAAATGTGTTTGTAAGTACATTACCATTAATGAAGTCTCCATGTGTCTCTGGGTACCTCTTATAACATCTTGTAGCAGATGCAGGTCCAAACCTGATCTAAACTCACTACAAGTTTTATAAACTAATAAGTGTAGTAAGGAAAGCCAGTATTAGGGAGAGATCATTACTTTTCTTCTCAAATCTAGACCTTTGACCTGGAACAATGTTTTTAACCTCTGCCTCCTTTTCTTCATCAGTCAGACAGTATGATAATACGGTACTGAAAGGATTCTTCTAAGAATTAGATGGCTCAGTAAATATAAAGCATTTAAGTTAAGTTGCACAGAATAAATGATCAGCAGTTGTAATAATCATTGTTTTGAATTCTAGTCATTTTATCTTAATACACTTTTCAGTTACACAGTACTCTAAATAATTGCCTTGGAAAATGCCAGAATTTTCTAAAGGATTTGTATACTTCTTTTCTAGCTATTCCTCACCCACACAAAATAGTACTGACCATCGCACAGGCCACCTGAACCACAAGATCTGACCTGTCCTTAGCTATCCCTTTGTCGCCCTATCAAAATATACAGATACATACATTTCAACCAGACCTAGTCTCTGAATTAGGGTATTCCAAAACCTTTTGCTCTGCTTTTATCTACTTATATCCCTCAACATTGTAAAACAAAATAAGCAAAAAACGCCTTACCTGCCAAAGACTGGTTTTAATTAAAAATAGAATTGGACCTTCTTAAAAATCTTAAAATGCCGGGGTCTCCCTGGTGGCTCAAGGGTTAAGTCTCAGCACTACTGAAGCTGACAAACATATGGTGCGGCAGACCTCTCCTGTCTCGCCCTGCTCCCCTCAGCAGTGTATTTCAGTCGATCTGCCTGTTCTGCTCCCCACCCTGTCTCTGGTGAACCTTCTCAACTTCCCTTCCCCCCACCCCCCACCAACCCTTCTGATCTACACCCCAGTTCTTGTATGCATAAACAAATCTATTTTAAAAATCTTAAAATGTCTCTTAAGAGTGAAAAAGTACCTTAGAAGTCCTAAGTATGCCAGTTAGTGGATCAATGGACAGTGTGTTATCCAAAACACAGAATTCAGTGAGTTATATATTGTCAGTGAAGTTAGTGAAGTTACATATTGTCAGTGAAGTTAGTGAAGTTACATATTGTCAGTGAAGTTAGATGACTAAATTAGATAGATAATCATGAGGATGTGGTACTGTTGTTAATTCAGTAAAATAGATGAAATGTTTTGCACATGGACTTCAGAAATGATTGGATTGTTGGCTATAATTCCTGAGTAACAAAATATAGATGAATATTCTGAAACACCCCGAGCTTGCTTTTGTCTTTTCTATTCTTTCCTAAACCAAATATACAATTCTGCCCTTCAATTCTAGCATAATTTAGACTTAGAATCCTGTTGAACTGTTTGGGGTAACCTGACTTACCCAGAAATACTGCATTGCTCATGATAACCACTTGCATAGAACTGAAAACATTATAGGTGCATCAGGATTGTTCTTTGTACTTCTCGCTCATTCTTAAAACAAAATACTTTCTAATTCGAGTGCCAGGCATTGTGCTGTGTTTTAGTAATACAAAAGCATCCAAAATGGTTCGTATTAGTCCTCAAAGAGTATGCTTTCCAAACTTGTCAACTCCAGAAAAGAGCAGAAATTTTCACTTTAGGTTTGTTCATTGATAAAAAAAAAAGAAGATACTTAATTATTACTAAAACAGGAGGAAATTTGACACTACACCATAGATGAACCTTACAGACATGCTTATGAAATAATCCAGAACTAAAAGGGCAAATACTATATGATTCCACTTCTATGAGGTATCTATATTAATCAGATTCATAGAGACAGAACATAGAATGGAGGCTACCAGAAGCAGGGGGAAAAGGGACTCGGCACTAGAGTCTAATGAGTTTCACTTTGGGAAAGTGAAAATGCTCTAGAGATGAGTGACGGTAATTGCACAACACTGTGAATGTACTCAGTGCCACTGAACTGTGTATTAAAAATGGTTAAAGTAGTCAGCTTTATGTTATGTATTATATTACAGTAAAAAAGACTGCTTCACAAAAAAATTATAGCTAACACTAATGTCATGGTTATCATGAGCCATATTCAGTTCTTAACCTTTGTTATCTATTAAATCTTTAAAACAGCTTTATATGGTTAAGTGATATTACTACTCCCAACTTACAAAGCGGAGGAAACCAAACATAGAATGCCAGTGTAGCTTATGGTCCCTTTGCTTATGAAAATAGTCGTGCCAGAATTTAATCCAAGCAATATCACTCCAGAGTTTGTAACCACCACACCATATTTTATCTTTAGGATGAAATTAAGTCTTAATTTACAGGCACCAGATGCTTTGAAAGTACTTCCGTATTTCAAATAGCTAATGTCGTTCATATATTTGATAGTTTCCATAAACTAGAATATATTTGCATGAGTTAAATTTTGTAACTATTATGTAAACAACTATTTTAAATAACAGGTTAAACCAAACAGGCCAGCTAAAGCCATCTTTTAACCTCTTTTAGAGAGCATTCAAACAAAAGTCCCTGTATTTTAATGTCAAAGGAAATCCAAGGGATTGGATATTCTTGAAAGTGGCAAACAAAATAAATGAAGCAGCCAATGCTAAGAAAATGGTCAGACCTGGTGAGAATTAGGTAGAATAATATGTCAGATACTTGGCATGGTAACACTGACATTGGAAAATTAGTGAGAATATGGAATGGTTGTTAAATCGGTATTTGCCTTGTCAACAGTCACTAAGAAGCAAATATGTTAGAGTTAAGGAGATTAGGCCTGTAGAGAGGACTTTGTCAGGTCTCCTGGTTTATGCTTTTAGAACCCAGCCGAGCTTGGAGTCCAGATGCACCCCTCACTAACTCTCCTGTGCCGCTGACAATGGCAGCTGCAGTTGTGTTTCTCCTGTAACTTACCTGTTTTGAAACATTTTTAACTACAAACATTCAGGATTCTAGTGTTTTTTTTTTTCCTCTTACTGTGCAGAAAGATATCTTAATGTACACTTACCACCAAACAATGGAATAGACAGACATGTAAAAATCAAAAGTTCCTTCTTTGTGACTCAGCTGATATTTTAACTATCCCTCAACTTGAGGAGAAAATGGTAATGGTCAAATTCCTGTAGATGCCACCTTATTTTCATGTTGGGTAGAAGTGTAGCCTCCACCTTCCCATAGGATTCCAGACACACTTCTCATTAGTTATTAATTACTAACTTCTAATTCGTTGTAAGTTGTTCTTGTGGTTGATTTAGCACCCTCTCCTGTATTTCCTGAGACCCTTTGAGGATCAGACACAAGCTAAAGCCACATGATTGAACAGTTATGAATATACAGCTAATATAACACTTTGAATCATTATTGTTACAATTTCAACCAACTGGTAGTAAAAGAATAGGTTTGCTAAGCCTGAGAGCCATAAAGCACATCTCTGAGCTAAGGGTAAACCCAGGATGATAGAATCAGCTCAGCTCAACTTGCGTCTACTCTGCATCTCGGGATCTTGCATCGTGGAGTCAGATCTGGACACTGCACTGACGTAGTTTACCCCTGGATTAGAAGCGTGAATGCAGGACTTGCATAAATAAGGCCTGGCACCTAGTTCCAGGAGCTACTTCACCAGTCTTTCCCTTTACCTTTCATAATTTTTTTTAAGATCTTATTTTTTTATTTATGCATACAAGAACTGCGTAGCAGGCCAGGGATGCTGGGATGAGAGGATTCTCTGGAGACAGAGTGAGGGGTAGCACAGGCGGATTTACTGAAATACACTGCTGAGGGGAGCAGTGGCGTCTGCTGGGCCATGTGCGCTAGCTCCCTGACCGGGGATCGAACCCAGGCTGTCGAGGCGGTAACACTGAGACAACCACGAGGCTACCAGGGAAGCCCTCCCTTGCATTATTCTTGCCTTTAATTTTGCTTAATTTCTTCCTTCCCAGTTGGTCAGGTCCTCGTCTGGTCATGTCTGTCTCCACAATAACACCTGAAAAGAGTTCTCATATTGCCCTGATCTTCTTTACTCCATGTACTCCCTGTACCCCTTTGTTGATCTGAGTACAGGCTCTCCTCAAGGTAGCTGTACCGTATGCTGGCTCCACCTCTGGAAAACTTTCCCAATTTTATTACTTGGTATTTATGTTGTTAATCACATTTTATGATTATTTAAACTTTACTAACAATTAATGAAAAACATTTTGAGCTGTAATTTAAGTCTAGATGCTTTATACTTGTTACCTGGTTTAACCTCAGCTGTGTTAGGTAGGACACTTGATAAATGAGAGCCTCTGCAGCCATTGCAGTGCCACAACCATCAGTTAAAATGTGTGGCAAGTGCAAACCCTTCCAAAATTCCTTTTACTGGGTTTTTAGCGACATTAGGTCAGTAGTAATTACTTTCAGTGTGATACTTGCTTATATAATTTATTCACAAATTAGGGATGAATACATTATTCCACCAAAATATGGACAATACGTACAAAAATTTACTGACAGATTTTACTTAATTTGGGAGTTGATGCTGAACATTTTAATTTGTATATTTAACTATAGAATCATTAGATTTCAATTTGAGGATGCATTTAGTATTGTTTTGAATTCACCTTCTACATTTATTTTTTTAAAAGACACCTGTTTGGATACTGTGATCAGAAAACATTAATGAGAAACTGGATAGTTTGTTTTGGCTTCCTGGGATTTAAATGGGGGAGGGGTAATCATCTTTTTTAATCATTTAGTTCATTTGTTTTCCCCTTGTTTTCAGCTTTATCCAAATGGCAAAACAATTCCAAGTTTGCATTGAAAATGTCTTTGCAGGTCTGCTAATTCTGAGTGTTTTGCTTATGTTTAAATATAGGCCAAATTCTTCCACAAAAATGAGATTATCAGTAAACACCCATGGAGAAACTGACCTTAACCTTGGGTCTTCTGGGGAAACCATGAATTAAAGAAATTGTCTATAGAATAATGAACTATGATTTTCCCATCTTCAGATTGTGTTTTGCTTTAGTATGCTCAGTGTGAGTGTTGAAGAATCTTGGAATTCCTACTTTTTTAAGCAGAAAGTTTCCTTACATAGGTTCATATCTTAAAGTAACCCCTGTTTGTATCCTCATGTGTTAAACTACTGTGTGTTAGTTTGATGTGACTATTTAGTAACAAGTGAATTTTTATCAAAATAATATGAAATTTTTCAGAAGCCAAGTGCTCGGAAGTGATGGCGATTCTCTTTGGGACATAGAATCAAGTCCAGGAAATTCTTCCAGTGATCTGGATCATTTAGAAGTCTGTGAGAACAGCCAGGAAGATACTGAGGACTCAGAGCTAGTAAAGGGAAGCTTCCTGAAGGTGCAGCAGGCAGCCTGTAGTAGATTCTTTGCTATATTAAAATTTTAATTTTGTGTGGTACAGCAGTAGTCTTAAGACTCTTAATTACCTGATTTCCTTTTTAGCATCATTATCTTTATAAGTTGTATATGGAGTGATGGTTTTTGGAATATAAGCAAACAACTTACTTATCTTTTTCTCCCAAGTTTGGAATTTTTGAGGAGACACAGTCTTAAGACTGATATGTCTGGATAAAACTGTGGAATGATAGAGACCTGGTGACCACTAATGCTTTTCCCCTGATTCAAACACGTCTAGGCGAGGCTAAGCCCAGTATGCTTGGTTCTTCCCCTCTTTGCCCATTTACCTGTTAGAGGAAATTCTTGCAGCTGCCAAACAGGAGTTACGTGAGAGAAGAGAAAAAGGCTTTATCATCCCACTCCCTCATGCTGCCAGAGATCAGAATTTCCCTAGGGAAATAGGATGAGTGGAGGATTCCTCTACCTGCTTAACAGTATTTTTTTTTTTTTAAGATTTATTTATTTATGCATACAGGCTGGGGTACAGGCCAGAGGCTTGGGGCAGCGAGAGGGCTCATCAGAGACAGAGTGGGGAGCAAAACAGGCAGATCAACGGAAACACACTGCTGAGGGAAGCAGTGGGCGAGGCAGGAGAGGTCTGCTATGCCATGTGGGAATCTCCCCGGCCGGGCGTCAAACTCAGGCCCCTGCTGCAGACAGCTCCGCAGCGCAGTGCCACCAGGAAGCCCCTAACTGCTTAACAGTATTAAACTAAATTCTCCTCCTATCTTTTTTTTTTTTAATATGCTAAAATAAATTTGTTTACCCATATCAGCAGTCAGAACTTCTTTTGCTGCTTATAAATTCATTTCACCATAGTGCCCAGTAATTATCACTTTGAAAGTATTAATAAAAATAATTTCAAATAAATAGCTTTTACTGTTATAAGCAGATTGGATAGCAATACATAATGGTTGAAAATAAAAATTTCAGTGGTGTTTTGTTTTTATATAATTTAGGGAAAGAGTCCTTAAACCTAGTAAAATCTCAGATAAAACATGGAAGTATTGTAAGATTTTAGAGAATAGCTATAGGAATGAAATACCAGTTTGTTTTCCTGTTTACAACTTTTCTAATCTTGCTTTCTTCTGCTCCTATCTCCAAGGTAAAAAGAAAAATCATTCGCAAAGGGAGAAAATGAAGGCCAAACAGAAGCAGACCCCAGCCTCTGCAAAAGCTTGGATTCAAAACATCCCTGAACAGGAAATGAAGTTAACTTCCAGAACACACACTTTCTGCCTTGAAAACTGAAAGAAACTATACTTCTTTTCACATGACCACAAGTCCTTTGTTGGAAATGTACAGCAGAAACTCTTGAGAGAGAGGCTAAAAGCAACTCTATTCTACCCTTCCCCCTTCCAGACTTTTCTTCTGAAAAGTCAATAATTAAGCAAATTGCTTAACACTTGGTTCCAGTTCTGCATATCTGGAGTTGAAAGGCATAATGCACCATTAATTTCCATGCTGCAGTTTTTATTTTTAAGAAAGTAACAGGATGTCCTTACACTGACACTGAAAAATTCATCAATTTTAGAGCCAGGAATTCCCGTATTACACAAGAAAAAAATAGAAGTCTACTGAATTAATTTTTTAGAAGAAAAGAGATCAGATTAAATATTTCTTTGTTTTTCCTTTTGGAAACTTTTATGTATAATTCTTTCTGCCTGCCTACTTTTCTGCAAAAATGAGATGTACAGATTTCAATTCCCTGCTATGAAAAGTGATGTGGTGGCAATTTTATAAATGTTGCTTTCTGATTTTTATCAGAGTGAGAAAATAATTAAAATTATTGATTTCATATCACTTCATATTTTGATTTTCCCTCCATTTTAGTTTAATATAATTTGCAATAAATGTACATATTGTTTGTTTCATAAAGCATATCACTTTAAAATGGTCTTTACTCCTGTGATTATGTTGGAATATTTGGGATTTTAAAGGAGTAAAGATTGTCCAGCATTTGGTTTTATAATGTTTGTCACCAGATTTTTATTATTGATGTAAAAAAAAGTCAATTTTTTAAAATAGTTGGACTTTGGCAGCTTTGTGAGGAAAGTTGGAGGTGTTTAGATTCCTATCAATTTTCAGCATTGTGCTATTGGGAAATAAGTGTTTTGCTTTTGTCTGCCAGTCTGGCTCAGTTTTATGTTTATTTTAGAAGACAACTGTTGCATCAATATATTGTTTCTTGGCATTGTTCAGCATAGGTAATGTGTACACTTTTGTGTACACATAATCATATTTAAGTTTTTTTGCATAAAATAAATGCTTCTAGATGTCATATGGTAGTCTTTTTTAATCTTCATCATGTTGTGAATTTTTTTATGTGAAAGGGCTAAAGTCATAAAGAAAGAACATGATTTCAGTCAACTCTCCATTATCTATAAAATAGTGACTGCCTCAAGTTTTTAATTTGTGGTCGTCATAAATTTAATAAAGGCATCTGTAAGAGAGAATTCAGGGGAATTGAAATTCACCCTTTCTCACACTTACTTGTAATCTGCCTCCATCTCCAGTTCAGGCTCTTTCCCAAAGCCCTAAGCAGAATATGCTCATTCCGTCTCCTTACATATGCCTAGTGTTGCTCAGAGGACATAAAAGTTTTGTGTTAGATCTTGATCCTGGTAGGCGTTACAGAGGATGTATAACAGTGAAATGAAGCTGTGTCAAAAAGAACAGTTACATTAAGCCTGAAATTTACTGGTAGTAAGTGTCACTTATCTTCTCGTAGATAATCAAGAGTTGACTGTTACTGATTCTGAGTGAAACGTGGGTAATTCTTTTAAATACACACACATTTAGGCATCAGATGATAGTTAGGGAACAGCGACTCCCATTGATAGAAAATGTCTTTAAAAGGGTAGGAAAGCCCTATTCTTATTGCCTCTTTATATTCCTTCAGAAGGAAAGTATAAAATATTGCCTCCAACTTGCTAAAAAAAATAAATCTATGCATAAGCATCAGAAAAGTCCCTCAAGGAATCGGTGGGCATGATCTATTTAGATAGATTTTAAAGTTCTCTTAGCATCAGACAACTTGATTCTTAAGGCCACCATTTTGTCACCAATAAAAAGCACACTGGTAGGACCTTCCTTTGACTACTCAGCATCAGCCTCACAGCTGATGAGATTGCCTAGCTAACATAATGTGGCAGAAACATTTGCATCAGTTTAAGGCTCTAGATTTCACAAAAGAGAAGTTTGCTTAAAGAATCTGGTCCTCTTAATGCTCACACTGATTTTGTTAGATGATGCAATTGTCTGGCACTAAGGGAGGGAGAGTAGGGTGATGGATAAAGCTGATGGGGAGGGACTTGTTTAAGGGAAATTGGTCAGTTTTCCTTTGTAAAAGGAAATAGTAAATTCCCTTAAGAATTTGGTATTCACATCTCAGAGAACTACAACACAAAGTGCAGACTTATATTTGAGAATTAATGTTAACCCTTTGTCTAGTTTGAAGCTTCTTGTATTTGTCTAAAACTACAAGCCAGAATTTTGTATCTCCTTTGATAAAAAGTGTGTATAATGTAAAGTAGTTTTGCATATTCTTGTGCTGCACATGGGCTGAATTTTTAAAAAAATTTTTTTAAAAACTTGAAGCAGAATCTTGTAATTTGTGTAAATGACAAGTGTAAAATCCTACGATAAAATGCTAGAAATATGCATTGTTTCAAATAAAACCAAGAAATGCAGCATTATATAGTAGTGTGGAGCCCTGAATATTCACGTACCCCTGGTATGTCACAAGCTGGTAAAATGTCTCTGCATATTTTCTGTTTATATTCTGGAGTCTGCATATTCTCACAAGAAAGCAAATGCCACCTTCATGCTTCCTGGCTACATAATCTGGTCTGGCTCACAGTGACAGAGGGAAAACATAATAGATGACAACATCTGATGGACATTTGGGCAACTTCCTAAGTTGTTTTTTTAGAACTTAAAAGTAGCCTTATTTATACTATCCTATTATCACAAATTTGGGGCATACGTATTTCATTTGAAAGCTAGTTCTTGGAGGGCCTCCCTAGTAGCACAAGGGGTTAGGTCTCAGCACTGTGAAGCTATCCGCAGCCACCGCAATCTAAGCTTGATCCCTGGCCAGGGAGTGACCCACATGGCGCAGCAGACCTCTCCTGTTTCACCCTGCTCTCAGTGTATTTCAGTCAGTCTGCCTGTTCTGCTCCCCACCCTGTCTGGTGAATCCTCTCACCACCACTCCCCCAACACACACACACACACACACACACACACACACCCTCTAGAATACACCCTACCTCTCGTATGCATAAATAAAAAAAAAATCTTTAAAAAAAAAAAAAGCTGGTTCTTGGAGAGCAAATGTCTTATTGCAGATACATTTCTATAAACAAGAAGAGAAGCTGTCATTCCTGGCTCTAATTTACCCTCAATGGGGTTATCATTCAACACTTGGGTACTTGAATTGTCAAGACTTCTGTCTTCACTATTCTTATGGACAAACTCAATAGAAACCTTTGCAGCGGCCATGCGAGTCTGACACCTGGCTGGGGAGGTTTCCACATGGCGCGGCAGACCTCTCCTGCCTCGCCCGCTGCTCCCCTCAGCAGTGTATTTCCATCGATCTGCCTTTTCTGCTCCCCGCTCTTTCTCTGTTGAACCCTCTCGCCACCCCATGCCTCTGGCCTGTACCCTAGCTTGTATATATAAATAAATCTAAAAAAAAAAAGAAAGAAAGAAAAACCTTTGAAAACCAGTGAGTCTCCAATAATCTAACAATGAGCTTTGCAGTCTAATGATAAAATAACCAATGATGGTGTTGCCTACAAGACATTAAAAGTTTGCTACAAGACAATACTGCGGGCCTCCCTGGTGGTGCAATGTCTCAGCGCTACGAAGCCATCCAGAGCCACTGCAACATGAGTTCGATTCCCACATGACGCAGCAGACCTCTCCTGCCTCACCCCCTGCTCCCTGCAGCAATGTACTTCTGTCTGCCCATTCTGCTCCCCACTCTGTCTCTGGTGAATCCGCTCACCCCCCTACACACACACCTCTGGCCTGCACCCCGGCTTGTATGCAAAAATAAATAAATCTTAAAAAAAAAAGACAACAGTGCAAAAGTGGGGATGATTATAGTCAAACCCTCCTCAGCTTGTGCACCAGAACTTGTTTTTTCTCATAGGTATAATAACCTTTTTTTTTCATGACGTGTCTTATTTGAAAGTACAACAGTGGGGAATGGGGAAGCCTCCCTGGTGACCTAGGGGTTAAGTCTCAGCACTACCAGGAGCCTGAGTTCAATCCCCAGCCAGGGAGCTTACCACATGGCTCAGCAGACCTCTCCTGTCTCCCTGCTGCTGCCCTCAGCAGTGTACTTCAGTAGATCCGCCTGTTCTGCTCCCCACTCTGTCTCTGGTGAATCCACACACATGCACACACCGTACCTTTGGCCTAGACCCCAGTACTTGTATGCATAAATAAATCTTAAAAATAAATAAGGGCCTCCCTGGTGGCCCAACAGGTTAAGTGCAGCGCTTTGGAGCTGTCCACAGCTGCAGTGTGAGTTTGATGACTGGCCAGGGAGATTCCCACATGGCACAGCAGACCTCTCCTGCCTTACCCAACTGCTCCCCTCGGCAGTGTATTTCAGTCAATCTGCCTGTTCTGCTCCCTACTCTGTCTCTGGTGAACCTCTCACTGCCCCACACCTCTGGCCTGTACCCCAGCCTATATGCAAAAATAAATAAATCTTTAAATAAATGAATCTTTAAATAAAAGACTTATTTTTTTAAAAAAAGTACAACAGAAACATGTACAAGATCCCACTTCTAAGGCTGAGTCAGGGTGGTTATCAGGACTTCAGTTTTGGGATGTTTCTCAAATAACATTTCCTTATCAATTCTGGTAGTCAACTCAAGGCACTCTCTACCCCTCATTCATTACTCCTGTTCTCTAGCAAAAACCAAGCACTCGGAAAAGCATCCAATCCTTTTAGGAAATAGCAAGTACTGTTTCCATTCTTCCAGGAGAAGAAAAGCAATCAATACATCAATAACACACAAAGGCTGTGCCGTAATGCAAGGTCCAGATCTGCAGAAGCCAATAAGAACATCTCAGGGCAGGGAGTAGCCATTGTCTTCACTGCAGGTATCTCTCTAGTCTGCACAGACCAGGCACAATGCCAGGGGCTGACTTCAAAGCCCTAAGGTTTGTGCCCTAGAAGGACTCATAAAGCAAACAGCACAATGCGGGCAGCTGTGACTGTTCCTGATGACACATTGACTTCAGAGCTCTAATGTAACACAGTGGAAAAACCTGTTTCGAGAAGTGCGATTGTGTGAACCCTTGTAACCAGGTAGTTCCCTAAAGCAGTACTTGTTGGGCTGAGCAAGCTGCCTCCTGCAGATGAGCTGACCCCAAGGCCCAGTGGCTCTCCAGTCTGGCAGCCTCGGAGGAGACCATCAGCTGGCTAGTGCAAGCAAGGCCGCGCTCCCTCTCAGTAAAGCTATTTCGACAGCACAAACAGTGCATGAGCATTTCTTACCTGTGATGTGTTGCTCTCCCGAAGACTCTGGAATGGACTGCCTGATCTCAGCCCCCAAACCTTGCCAGCCTGCCAGCCTGAGTGCATCCCTATCCCAAGCACAAATTCTGAGTATTGAAAATTCCTGTGGCTTCTTTGGTCAAATTGTAACTCTAGGGATTGAGTGGGCTTCTCCAAGAAGCAAATTTTCTACAAACTTCAAGCGTCCCCTGAAGAAACCATTTTAGTTTTCTGGGCCTTTTAGAGAAGAGATTCCACACTGAGTCACCTACCCACTCCCCCCAAACACTCGTGAAATCCTTTTCTTCAGGGACATTTGGCAATTTCCCATCTGGTTTCCCAGGGTTGTGGAGTGCACCCACAAAGATGAGGGTCTGCAGCAGGGACAGAAGTGAAACCTGCTCCTTTGCCCTGAGGGCTGAAGTGAAAGACAGAGGTTGGTAACACTAAAATTAACTTACTTGTGGTGCAAGCAAGCACAGGGCAGCTTCTCTGTTCGGGCAGAGGGGTAAAGGAGAGTCCGGAGCCCTTGGTGACTTTTTCAGGCCTTAATGCTTTTCTACGCCAGTTGTCGGGCAAACCCACAGGCTGGCAAGGCAGGGAAGCCAGGGAGGCCAGGGGCCCAGGAGGCTGACAGGCCTCCCAGCTCCCGTGAATCTTTACTCTGCCTTTGGCATCGCCTTGCGGGCTCTTCCTCTCTCTCAGCCGTAGCTTGTCGCAGCCATTCTCCGCTGCAGCCGTCCTCCACCTGACGCCGCCCTTACAGCCTCAGCCTCCAGATCCAGGTGTGCACACTTACGCATGCCCACACCACACTCCAGGTGTCCACAATCAGGCACGTGTGCCCCGGGCCCGCACTCCCAAGAGCCTCCTGCATGCAAGGCTGCAGGTGATAGCCACAGAGGACAGTGGCGTAAAAGCCTGACCAACTCACTTACCCTACCCTGTGACCATTTTGTGGAGACTTAAAAATGTAGTATACAGGCCAGGGTCTCTAGCCACCATTTGGCAGTTTGGCCTGCCAGTGGGAGCTCGTAATGACAGACCGCAGGGCCTACCTCCTTCTCTAGAAGTCCAGGCTCAAAACTAGCAAAAGAGGCCGATCCCATTCCTTTCTCTCCACACATGCATGCAACAGAGAGCCCTAATTGATCACAAGGCACCATGACGCCACTGTAGTCAAGCAGGCCCCAAATCTGCAGAGCTCAATCAGAGGAAAATGTCACAAAGATGTTATCAACTCAAGTATTACATCACCTCCGGTCTCCTACTAGTTCACCTCTTCATCTCAGTGGCAGCGCAAATGGTAGAGAAGCATTGGTAAGCTTGTTATCTATCTTACTGATGAATCTGGCATTGTGTTTTGAAGGTCAGTATTACCTACATCTTCCGGTTCCTAGGGGAGGATAAAGGCACTGGCGTGGCCTTGGGGCTTCATCTCTGGCTTTGAGATCAGTTTTCTGAAAGTGGGAATGAGCACATTTGAAAGATTTCTGCCTGAGTGAGTTCACTTCCATTGTAATAGCCCTCTGCTATCATTACAGTTTTTCAACACTGATGGCTGAGCAGAGGCGCCCCGAAAGGACTATCATTGCAAGTAGGCTCACTGCCCCTTAGAAAAGCTGACTCATGAGTGCAGATTACTCTGATACAAAAGAAATATTTGCTCTGTAAATTCAGGAAGGAACCCTAGAAGGCTTGGGTTGAGTACCTCACAATGTCAATCAAATGGCAGCAACAAGGTTGTGATAGAAATGGGCTTTAAAATAACATGGAGATCAGGAAGCTAAATCTGGGACTGCTAAGAAAGGCCTTCCCGCCTCTTCAGGACACTCCAAATGGCCAGTGCCCCAAGAAAAGCCAGGCCAGGAGCTCTAGAGTCTGTGAAGTGCCCCACCCCCACCCACAATATAGGGCACAAGCCTGGCACACACACCTTCATTTGTGTTGAAACATTGATTTTTGTGGAGAAGACCAAAATATTTTCCTATTTAGGAAATCGATTCCTTGGAGCTCATAAAGTTCATCACCCTTGGAAATGCTTTTCATTTTCCTCACTCCATAAACCCCCCTTCATCTCGGGGTGGGGGTGGGGGGGCAACCAGCCACTGGGCAACTCTCACACTCTCACCATCAGACCAGGAAGTGCTGGTCCTTGATTGCCTAGTCCTCCCTGGTTCTGTTCTAACTGTGAAGAAAGTGAGGTACAGAAGAGGCTCTTTGTTTTGCCTAAGATCTAGCCTCCCACCTCTCCCCACCCAAAATTAATAAAAAAAATATTAATTTATTAAAAGTTTGGGCCTCCCTGGTGACAGAGCGGTTAAGCACTGTGCTGTGGAGCTGTCGGCAGCAGTGATGCGAATTCGATGCCCAGCTGGGGAGAATCCCACATGGTGCGGCAGACCTCTCCTGCCTCGCCCGCTGCTCCCCTCAGCAGTGTATTTCTGATCTGCCTGTTCTGCTCCCCACTCTGTCTCTGGTGAACCCTCTCGCCACCCCCCGCCTCTGGCCTGTACCCCAGCTGTATGTATAAATAAATAAATCTTTAAAAATAAATAAATAAATAAATAAATAAATAAATAAATAGGGCCTCCCCGGTGGCGCAGCGGTTAAGCGCTGCACTGTGGAGCTGTCGGCAGAGGCGATGCGAGTTTGACGCCCAGCTGGGGAGAATCCCACATGGCACGGCAGACTTCTCCTGCCTCGCCCGCTGCTCCCCTCAGAGTGTGTTTCCCTTGATCTGCCTGCTCTGCTCCCCACTCTGTCTCTGGTGAACCCTCTCACCACCCCACGCTTCTGGCCTGTACCTCAGCTTGTATGCATAAAATAAATAATATTTAAAAAAAAAGCATAACCTGTTTAAAAATAAATAAATAATAAATAAATTTATTAAAAGCTTAACACTTTATATTCACTTCATCTTCACAATAATCTCATAAAGCAGCTACTAGGTTCAACTCCATTTTACACATACCACTGAAGCTCAGAGAAGCTTCCGTCTCCCGGCAATAATCGGCAGTTTACACCCAGTCTGACTGCACAACCCAATACTTTGCTTAACCTTTTCCACCAGTTGACCAACCGAGAGGTCCACAACTTCTCTGGGACCTGCTGGTGAATGAATGACAGGAGAAAAAGACGGGAGAGTGAATACAAGACTGGGGATTTCAACTGATTTCTGCTGTCTCCATTCTTTACTTCAATAAGCAGTACCCTAAGGAAATGAATTTAAAATTAAGTGTGACTCCATTAAGTGGTAAATAGGTAAACAAAATACAATTCATCCAAATATATCACAAATCTATAAACAAAATGTATATATACTATGGAATAATACTTAGTAATCAAAAGGAAGGAAATACCAATTGTACTATAATATAGCTCTAAGACTTAACCCCTGTACCGCCAGGGAGGCCATTGTTAAAATTCTTTTCATTTTAAAGATTTATTTTATTTATTTATGCATACAAGCACTGGGGTGTAGGCCAGAGGTGTGGGTGGTGAGAGGATTCACCAAAGACAGGGGGGAGCAGAACAAGCAGATCTACTGAAATACACTGCTGAGGGGAGCAGTGGGCAAGATAGGAGAGGTCTGCTGCGCCATGTGGGAAGCTCCCTGGCCGGGTGGGGATCGAACTCATGCCATAGTGGTGCTGAGACTTAACCCCTTGCACCACCAGGGAAGCCCTCACTGTTACAGTCCTTATATCTGCAACTGATCATGACTGGTAGGTGGCTGGTATTGCTCTTCTTATTTCCTTATTCGCCTTTGACCTAGCAGTTCAGTAGATTAGATTTCCATTTGATAATAGTCTCCCTGGATTCCTCACACAGCCCTTCCCTCTTTGATAATGTAGATCCATCACCTCAATACTGTATATTTATTTTTATCAGTGATAATCTCAGTGTGTTCAATATCTGGATTGGATCATTTTTTGAAATCCTGTATGCTATATTATTTCCAATAATTATGAAATTTTTAAAAAGACACAAAATGGAAATTTTCTCTGATTGTATAATCAAGTCATAAAATTTCACAATAAAAAGATGAATTAATAGTTTTAAATTATATTAATGTATTTTTTGAAAAAAGGAAAAACCTATATTTTAGTCTTTTGTGCCAATATTGCAATTTTTATTTTTTATCTTCTAATTTATCAATGATATTGTCAAGATTTTTCTATATCAATGTTCAAAAAAGATTATAGTCAGATTTGTCATCTACTCTCACTCACAGTTGAGGACAGAACTCATACTGCAGTGGCTGGTGGTAGGTTGACAGTGCTGACTTTAACCCCTGCGCCACCAGGGAGGCCCTGTTTGGCTATTTAGGTGTCTTATGCCTCCAAAATGTCAACAAACTTAAACTTCTTAGAGAATTTTGGCATGGCTTATAAATAGCCTCAGGGATTATTTCACAGATCAAAATGGTCCATTACAAGAATCCAAGTCTGGCAACATTACTGAGCACCAGTTCTCTGGCAGTCTAGGGATAAAGGTAAGAAGGGACATGATTCCAATCCTTTAGGAGGAAAAAATGGGTATGAAAACAAATTGTGTTGATGTAGTATGATGTGTGCTATAATAAAAGTCTACAAAACAACTATGAGTCTAGAAAAAAAATTTATTATGCCTGAATGAGAGGGAATTCAGACAGACATAAAAGGGAAGCATTCAGAAAAGTGATGCCTTGTTAAACAGGATTTCATGAGGGAGTGGTCCACACTGAGTAGGAAGATGGATCTGTTCAAATACCAGGACCAAATTAATTAATGATGTATATATGGCCTTGGGTAAATCACATCTCAGCTTGAGCTTCTAACTAGCAAAATGAGAGGATTCGACTGAAAGATCTCTATGGTTCTTCCTATAAACAGGGTATATTTGCAGCCAGCTACACTCCAGACAGTAATGCTTTCCAAACAGCAACCATACATTAGATAGCACTTTATATCTAGACCAGATATATAATTCATACTTTCTATACATCACGTTTCCCACCAAAAGATGCTATCTTCCATCTCACTAACATCTTCAAACTCTCCCCCCACTGACTTTCCTCCTTTTGCTACAATATATGCCTGTGCACAAGTTTCTCATATCCTAGGAAGCAAATCTTTGTCTGACTACTTAGTAATTATTTTTAGTTCCTTTTTAAACAATCAAACCTTTAAAAAGAAGTTTGATGTTTTGAGCCTCCCTGGTGGCGCAAGGGGTTAAGTCTCAGCACTATGAAGCTATCAGCAGCCACTGCAGCACCAGCTTGATCCCTGGCCAGGGAACTTCCCACATGGCGCAGCAGACCTCTCCTGCCTCGCTCACTGCTCCCCTCAGCAGCGTATTTCAGTAGATCTGCCTGTTCTGCTCCCCACTCTGTCTCTAGTGAATCCTCTCACCACCCCACATCTCTGGCCTGCACCCCAGTTCTTGTATGCATAAATAAATCTTTTAAAAAGTTTGATGTTTTTCTAAAAGAAGTTTTTGTTCACTACTTTCTAACTTCTAAACTAGCTATTAATCCCATCATTTGGTTAAAAACTACTGAGAGATTGGAAGAAAACAACTATAAAATGCTAACTCTTTACCTTATGCAGTGATTAGTTCTGATCTCTTCTGGCTTTTATGTTGCTGAATGTGCCCTTTTCAGTCCCATTTCCTCTGCTCCTCTTAATTTTCTTTTTCAGTACACACCTAATTCATTTGATATTTATTGAGTGACTGTGATGTGTCAGGAGCATAGCAAGATTGTAGTTAAGGAGTTTACAATCAACCATGGAAACAAGTAACAAGAATATAAAGTAGAATGTGCAAAAGTATTGGAACACTTAGGAAGTCGAATGGGAGATTTGTAAAGGTACTTGGAGGTGGTAACATTTGGGGTGGAATTAAAAGATATGATTTCAACTTAGAAAAGAAAATCACATCTAAAGAGGAAACAAGTCATTTTATTTTAAATATATATTTATTTATGCATAAAGAACTGGGGTGTAGGCCAGAGGTGCAGGAGGAGGATTCACCAGAGACAGAGTGGGGAGCAGAACAGGCATATTGCTTGAAATACACTGCTGAGGGGAGCAGCAGGTGAGACAAGTGAGGTCTGCTGCACCATGTGGGTTAGCTCTCTGGCCAGGTATTGAACTCATGTCGATGGCTGCTGGCATTGCAGTAGTTTGATAGTGCTGAGACTTAACCCCTTGTACCATCAGGGAAGCCCAAGAGTTCCCTTTCTTAAAAATATCATCCTGGGGCCTCCCTGATGATGCAAGGGTTAAAGTCTCAGCACTATCAAGCTATCACTAGTCACTATGGCATGAGTATGATCCCCTGCCAGGGAGCTAACCCACATGGCACAGCAGACCTCTTCTGTCTTGCCTGCTACTCCCCTCAGCAGTGTATTTCAGTAGATCCACCTATTTTGCTCCCCACTGTCTCTGCTGAATCCTCTCACCCCCATCCCCTGCCACCTCTGGCCTACATCCCAGTTCTTGTATGCATAAATAATAAATCTTAAAAAAAATCTATCATACTCTTCTTGCATGGGTGAAATGGATTCTTCCATGTCAATAAAAATAACTAGACTTGTTGTGTTTTAACTACTTCTTGCTCCCTACATTTTTTCGAATTTTTTTTTTTTTCTCCACCTTGCTTCCTTGACACTATCTACTCAAGTCCTTGGCCAGTAAAAGCTCAATATGCCTGTACATACCACTGGTGAACTGTTAATAGATGTTAACTTCAAAAAACTGGGAGTTTCTGCTAGTTGTACATTCTTACAACATCTCATTTATTAACAAAATCCAGTAATCCAGGGGCCTCCCTGGTGGTCTAGGGGTTAAGTCTCAGCGATATCATTGCTATGGCCTGAGTTAGATCCCTGGCCTGAGAGCTGACCCATATGGCACAGAAGACCTCTCCTGTCTCACCAGCTGTTGCCCTTTGTAGTATATCCAGTAAATCCGCACACACACACACAACTACCTCTGGCCTATACCCCAGTTCTATGCAAAAATAAAAAAAAAAAAAAGGAAAAACCAATACTCCATTTCCTTACTCCTCAAGGGCTAACATTTTAGAGCTCTTTTCTAGTTACAGAAATCCTTTCTCTGGACCCCCCACAAAGGAGGAACAAAGAGATTCTTAGCCACCAATATCACACAATCTCCTGTCTACATTAATTTCTTTTTAAAGATTTATTTATTTTTGAATACAAGAGCTGGGGTGTAGGCCAGAAGTGTGGGCTGGTGAGAGGGTTCACCAGAGACAGAGTGGGGAGCAGAACAAGCAGATTGAAACACACTGCTGAGGGGAGCTGCGGGCAAGTCAGGAGAGGTCTGCTGCGCCATGTGGGAAGCTCTCTGGTCCAGGATCAAACTCGTGCTACAGTGGCGGCTGCAGATAGCTTCATAGTGTGAGACTTAACCTCTTGCTCCACCAGGGAGGCCTTACATTCATTTTTATTGTAGTGGATGTATGCAACTTCTTCCCTAGAAAACTGGTAAAAGATGGTTTCCCCTGCATTACTCAGACCAACAATAACTATGCTCCTGGTGACGTAATAGTTATCACATCCAGGTGAAGAGAACACCATGCTCCAGCAGCCAATCCCCTCCAGCCTCCCGGGCAGACTGGTCCCCAGGTTCAGGGTGAAGGGAAGGAAAGAGATGCTCCCAAGTCTGGGCCATTGCTACTACCCCGTTGGAGGCGGGCGCTGATCAAAGCGAGGAACAGGAAGCCCTCCCAGTGCCCGCGCAGCACTTGCCCCGCTTGCATACCTGGGATGGCTGTCCTGCTTTTCACCAGCGGCTAAAGTGGTACCCACCAGGGGCTCTCAATTTTTCAGTTTTTGCATAGGGTTAAGAGTGAGGCATGGAGAAGCTAAGAGTACTGTGACTATACTCGATTGATGGTTGGACTTTTTAAGATAATCACACAAGGGATTTTGTATTTATCCCCATTCTCATTTAACCCCCATTTTTGTTTCTTTTCTAACCCTTATCTTCACACAGTGCCTAGTTCCTTCAAGACCCCCAGTATAAAACTCTGCATTTTCTGTTCACAGCTTTAGTTTACAACCATCTGGTTTCTATCTTGCAGAATTTTACTTTCATTCACTGTTGAGTCTCCTATTAATTGTCAGTCTGTTTAATTCCCTTGTTATTAGGTGTAGTCTTAGAAGACACTGGGGGTGGGGGAGAGTGGAATAAATGTACCAACCTTTTAGCTTTAGGTTTAGATTTCTGAAAAGTCTTCGTTTGAATCCTTGTTTGATTGGGTTAACATTAAATCCTGGTCAGTTGATCATCCTGTTTTTTCAATTATTAAAATAAATGGAAAAAAGAGCACTCCATTTGAACAATTCAAATGAGATAGCATAAAATATTTTAAATATCATCTGCTACACAGTGAAAGACCAATATTAATTCCCATTCTATTTTGAAAAACAATGCTGATTATTTTTAATCAAGTTAAAGTAGTATTCTAATTTTCTAAGAAACAAGACAGCAAAATGAAGGTAAACAAGGGACCCGAATAGAGGACTATCAATGTAAATTAACTATTGGTAAGATGATCACAGTAAATTTCAACTTAAAAAAATCCCACAATATGGGCCTCCCTGGTGGCACAGCGGTTGAGCACTGTGCTGTGGAGCTGTCAGCAGCTATGTGAGTTTGACGCCTGGCAGGGGAGAATACCACATGGTGCGCAGACCTCTCCTGCCTTGCCCGCTGCTCCCCTCAGCAGTGTTTCTGATCTGCCTGTTCTGCTCCCCACTCTGTCTCTGGTGAACCCTTTCACCACCCCACGCCTCTGGCCTGTACCCCAGCTTGTATGTATAAATAAATACATCTTTAGAAAAAAAAATCCCACAATACTTATACTTCCGTATTTTTTGAGCACACATACAGGAATGGGGTGATCCTTTCATATGTTAGTGGTAATATTGCTACATCATGGCAAAGTATTTGGGTAATAAATCAATTTCTGGAAGTTGTCCTAAGCAATAATCTGAAATGCATGTAAAATGGTTCAGTATGGCATTATTTTTATAATCAAAGTAGTATGTATACATTTTAAGTCACATATTACTAAAAAATGTTAAGAACAAAAACAACAAATGACTGTTAAGCCTTCAGTTTGTTTTTTTTTTATTTTTGCATACAAGCTGGGTGCAGGCCAGTGGTATGGGGGTGAGAGGGTTCACCAGAGACAGAGTGTGGAGCAGAACAGGCAGATCGATGGAAACACACTGCTGAGGGAAGCAGCAGGCGAAGCAGAAGAGGTCTGCCGCACCATGTGGGAATCTCCCCAGCTGGGCATCGAACTTGCCCCTCTGCCGCTGACAGCTCCACAGCGCTGCACTTAACCCGTTTCACCACCAGGGAGGCCCCTAAGCCTTCAGTTTTGAGGTATGAAACTGGCTTAATTTTTTTTTTAAGGTTTACTTATTTATGCATACAAGAGCTGGGTGTAAACCAGAGGTGCGGGGGTGGGGGTGAGAGGATTCACCAGAGACAGAGTGGGGAGCACAAGAAGCAGATCTACTGAAATACACCACTGAGGGGAGCAGTGGGCAAGACAGGAGAGGTCTGCTGTGCCATGTGGCACCAGATTGAACTGGTGCTCCAGTGGCTGTGGATAGCTTCATAATGCTGAGACTTAACCCCTTTTTCTATCAGGGAGACCCAAAATTGGTTTAAAATTGTGCTGATGAAGAAATGTTAAAAACACACGCACAGATCATGAAATGTTTCATTCTTCAAAGCAAATGTTTTCAAAATAATATACTTACACTACTATATTTATATTCAGTGAATTAAAAATATTTCCTAAAGGTACTTAGCGCTTACATGGTCAACCTTCATGCTTCCACTATGTCTAATTCTGGTGAAAGTTTACATTATGACTATATAGATACTGATTGTCTATGAGCATGAGTATTTTTTTTCTACTTGATTAGTATTCTAGGTACTTGACAATTACCTCTTTGCAATCCACTTAATCCTAATGCGATTTCCTTTTTTTTTAAAAGATTTATTATTTATTAATTTTTATTTATGCATACAAGCTGGGGTACAGGCCAGAGGTGTGGGGCAGCGAGACGGTTCACCAGAGACAGAGTGGGGAGCAGAACAGACAGATCAGAAATACACTGCTGAGGGGAGCAGCGGGCGAGGCAGGAGAGGTCTGCGGCGCCATGTGGGATTCTGCCTGGCCGGGCGTCGAACTCGCTTCACAGCTGCCGACAGCTCCACAGTGCAGCACATAACCGCTGCGCCACGGGGGAGGCCCCCTAATGCGATTTCATACATGACAAGGTGTATAATCTATTTGTTCCTTTCTTATATTTTTTATCATCCTCTGAACTATTTCACCTTTCTGGTTCTCTATGTACTAGAATGGCTGTTCAAAGCCACAGCATGGCTCCCATTCTGGATTTCTCTTCACTCATCTCCACAGCTCCTGTGTTGTCTTTTTTTCACATGGCTTACTTCTCCCTTTTGGTGGAATGTATCATTCAGGCCTTTTCCAAGAACAGGAAGAAGGAAAAGAAACATTGGACACAGTTTAATATATGAAGCTATATTAACACTACACTTTAGCTAGTAATGGAATTCCAAGAAATTCTAAGAAATTCAAACTGCTTGTCTTGCCTGCTGCTCCTCTTAACATTGTATTTCAGTCAATCCGCCTGCTCTGCTCCCCACTCTGTCTCTGGTGGACCCTCTCAGATCCCCTCCCCCCAAACTCTGGCCTATACCCCAGCTCTTCTACACAGTATTTAAAAAACTTCCTACCGAAACTTCTGGAGTGGTCTTAATTTCTTCTCACCTTTTTTTCATTTTTCTTGTACTCCTAAAACTTCAAATGTTTAAATCAATTTTAAAATTGGCAATTTAAATAGTAATATTTAATGTACAAAATTTGCTTTTAAAAGCATTCTCATCTTTTTTTCATAAATGCAGTATCTTATCTTTGAAGACAGTTATATTTTCAAGTTTCTACTCCCTTTCAATACTGTTTTGGTCATGGTCACTAGTGTTGGAGCAATCTTCAAAAATTTGATGGTTCCTGAGTTTGTTCATACATTGAACTTTACAGTGTGAGTACTTGGCATTCTCACTGGGAAATCTTAAAATTTCTGAATCCCTTTGAAGGTCTTGTTCTCTGGGACTACCGAGTTTCTCTATGAAAGATCCTCTTTTCCCTTGAAACTTAACTGTCAGCATTCTAGGTGCTAGAAATCTATTACACTGGTCCACAGTGACATTGTTACTGACTTAAAAAGGCCCTAATCTGTAGTATCTTGGTGTGCTGAACATGAATATAACCCTGAAAATTTTTACTAGCTCGTTTTGAAGATATTTCATAGAACTCATTTGATGTTTCACCGTGTAAATTTATCCAGTAGGACTGAAACATCCTAAATCAGCCTAGAATGATGTAATATTGCATTGCATTGCATAATACCATCATGCACACATCATCCAGAGTTGATTGCATCATTCTCTGATGCAATGCAATGCTGCCAGGCGGCTGCTGAAGCAAGCTGATGTCAGCAGTGCACTATATAAAGCCCTGTCAGAAAGGCTGAGCATTGAAAATATTTGAGTTTGTGCGAGACAGTTTAAGCTATTGTTCCACAGAACTGTTATTGGGCCATTTAGGCACAATACAGAACAGCAATGCCTCGAAAGTGAGTTAATAGCGTGGACAATTTCTGCTCTATTTGCGGGGAAGTGGCATTGCCAACCAGAAAAGTATCCCTTCTCAAATGAAGGTTTATCATCTTTACTTTGGATGCAAGGTTGGTGACCATGACAAGCCTTGGGCCCCACATCATATATGCTGTGCTACATGTACACACAGCTTTCACAGTGGTTAAATGGCAAAAGACATCAATGCCATTTGCAGTCCCCATTGTGTGGAGTGCGCCAAGCAATCACATAAAAGACTATTACTTCTGCTTGGTTCCTCCTCTTTCCGCCGGAATAATGAAGCAAAAGAAAACATTCCATATGCATTGAGACTAGTTTCACATGGTGAGGGACTTCCTATTCCAGAACCTCCAGCAGAAATATTCTCGATTCATCTGATGAGGACAAGGGTGAGCTGACCTGTTCTTCTCCTGTTCCATCAGCATACAGTGATCTATATTTTCACTGTGGTGCATCATGAACCCCACACAGACTAACACAGGAAGAACTAAATGACCTGGTTCATGATTTGGACAAGGCAGAATTGCTAGGATCAAGACTCTAACAATGGAATCTTCTAGAAGATGTCACAATTACTCTATATCGGAAGAGCCACCAGCAGTTGGAGCCTTTCTTCAGCTAGGGAAGTACTCTGGTATTCTGTTCTGATATTGAGGGCCTCATGAATGCCTTAGAAATCACTCATGACCCACAAGAATGGAGACTATTTCTTAGACTCTTTGAAACTGCGTCTTATGGCTGTGCTTTTTACACAATGGAAACCATCTTCCATCTATTCTATTCCTGAACAGCTGTACAAGAGACAAGCAAATCTAAGTAGTAGTCTATGACTTGACTTTTTACAGATATTAACTGTAGGCCTATTACTATTGGCATGCATTTCATGATGCATCAATTTTAAACATCAATTTATCGCAGATTACAAAAAAAACTAGAGCCAAAATTAGAATGTCATATTTGACTGTCATATTTGTGTTGAGCACAAACTGATAGGAAATAATTTTATTTCAGTAACATGACTTTTGTAAAAATTTGTTGACCAGTGTTATTCAACTACACAGATTTTTAATTGTTCATTTTCTATGATTACTACCTTCCAATCTGAGGATGTCTTTCATATTTGCAAGCTAGTGATTCTTCTCCGCTGAGGATAGTAACCTTTTTTTTTTTTTAAAACCTAACTAGGGAGAAAGTAATCGATTTTCAACCATCCCCCTTTTCAGTCCAACACCCTGGCCCTACATTGCAGGGTGTTTTCTCCAGTTTTAAGAAGCAAATCAAGCACTTCTATAGACAATCAGGTTTAAACACCCTTTTTCATACAAAGTCAATTTCTGCTGCTCAGCCTGCTTTTTACTTCCCTAAATAATGATAGTCTTTTCTTCCATTCCTTATGCCTATACATTACTACCTTCAAAAATTTGTTTCAGGAGGCAGCTAGTATTAGTACAACTGTGGCCCCATCATGTTTAACCACAAATCCTTGTAGCTTAATTTGCAAGAGAAAAATTGAAAACAATCTAAACATGTAGTAACTGACATGTACAATATGATAACCCAACACAATGGTCTACTTATTGCCATTCAAAATATTTCAGTAACTTTTAAAGAACTGTTACCAGCTTTAAAAAACTGAATACTGAATTACTCAATACTAACTTACTATGTAAAAGCTGCTCAAATTCTCCAAAATTAAATTGAGAACTTGTTCAAATTTCCTGAAGTGAACACATTTTTATCACTAACATGGTTTTTAAAGGTTAGAGCAGGGTTTCCCTGACCTAGGTTTTTTAAGTTTCAGAGCTATTACCATGACATCCTGAGTTCGATCCAGGCCAGGGAGCAGACTCTCGTCTCACCGGTTGCTCCCCTCAGCAGTGTACTTCAGTAGATCCGCCTGTTCTTCTTCCCACTCGTCTCTGGTGAATCCTCTCACCCCTCACCTCTTGGCCTACACCCTAGTTCTTCTAAGCAAAAATAAAATATAAAGTAGAGCAAATACAATAGTATAGAAAACCCTGCTTCTCAGTCTGGCAGTGCCCATCATGCTATCCCTGGGCAGGGCAGAGCCTCAATTTTTATATCTATAATTTGAAGGGTAGCAAGATTTTATACTAACTTTTGTATTATAATGGTGGCCCAGGCCAAATTGCAAGCTAAATAAAGGACAAGAAGTATTCAAAAAGTAGTATTTTTTAAAATGTGGTAGGAAGAAAAAAATAGGAAACAAAAGCATAAACAGTTTAATGGAGAGTACTAGAGGAAAAGAACTGACAGGAAAAACCAATCTAAATAAGACCTGTGGGAAGTAGCAAAGATTGTAAGGAGGTAACCTTAGCAAGAGAAAAAGCTTCTCAAAGGCCAACTGTTAAGTATTAAACCAGTGAACTAAGCTGAAAGAATTGGGGATAGAACAGGCTGGCACTTCAACAAAGTAAAAGAATTTCCAAGCATTTGGGGTCCACATTTTGTTGCTTTCTCTATGTGGATACCTTCCACACAGGAACTTTTCCCTACATACCCTGCCCTCCAAAGGTTCACAATTTTGATCTTTTACTCCCTCCTGTGAATAATTCTCCCCTATGTCCTCATCTTCTAATTTACCCTAACCTAGATACAACAATCTTTACTTTTCCTTATCTTTATCTCAGTCCCAAAGCAATTTGTTTCAGTGAATAGATAAGTGAACCCTCTTATCTGTACATACCTTGACCCCAAAGTAGCCTACTCTTATTTTGTGTATACAACAGCCCTCCTTCAATCTAAATTCCATGACTAAGTGAAGATAAAGGCTAGGGCTAAAAATAGGCAGTCAAGTGATGTTAGGTATAACTGATGAAACAAATACAATTAACTTACTGTTGGACCCTAGAGTTAAAGTGGGTCAAGTATATTATAGTGACCTGGAGGTAACCTAGTAACAAAAAAATCAGATACAACTAAACGCTATGGCTGAGCAGTTTTCACATACCTAGGAATAAGACATTATACAAGAACTAAAGTATCTATATAACTGAACAAAGTGACTTTGGGGGTCAACTAAATGTTTTGGTTCAGGAGAACATTTTCTCTAGGTCCTGTTAAAAACGAAAAACATTGCTATTGTTCCAAATACAAAAGAAGTATGTTTGGTGCATGTGAAAACCAACTTCAAGGAGGTATGGAACTCAAAGGTTGAAGCTAGTTCACCGAAACATTCTGTTCAATTCATACTGTCAGGACTAGTTTGGGCACACAAGAGTGAAGATCTCAAACTTAACTGGTTTCCCTCTTCTTGTTTACAAATGATCCTTCCACAATTTGTTGCTTTTACATAAAAAAGAAAGTAGCGCAAGGTCTCAAAAACGCTACCAAATTTATCTAGCAGGCATATCTAAGTACCAATACTGTCGGATTTCCAGAAAAAGTAACTTATAACTCCAAATATCAAATACATTTATTTTTAAAAGACTGGATGGCCTCATTTCTCTTTAAAATTCTATAATTCTATCAATGTGGCCAGGAAATACCAGTGGAATGTCATTAAATCCTGTTCCTCATTTAGCATATAAGGTTATTCACTTATCAATATGATAAAAATGTGTATTTCACATACTCAGAATGAAGAGCTGAGGAATGATGACAATAACTAAAGAACTGACAGCTGTGTAAGGGCACTAGTTGCTTTTAAATCAAGTTAGGTGTTTCTGTACAAATAGCAATTTTTATAAAGGGGAAAGTACCAGGCATACAAACTCAGTAAAAAATATATGTATTTGGAGCTTCTCAAATTCTATCCAATTGTAGTGTTCACCTTGTTTCATCTATTTTGAAAAAAGGCTCTAAAAGTGTTAACCATTTAAATAGCTTGGCCTTCTTGAATTTGATTCAACATCTTACATAAAGGTAAATTATAGTAGTAAGATCAAGTAGATGATGAAGTTGTATTTTAATGTTAACAGGGGGGAGATAAACAATACAACATGAATACATGAATAGACTATATTACTGTAGGCCATATTCCTAAAAGTTTATTAGCGAATTCACGTTATTTATTGAAAGTATTTAATTCTCTGGTGATCAAAACAAAACACATACCATGGGTTTATAACCCTTTAAATTTGACCATATTTTGGTAGAGGCTGTATGAGAGCTCACTTGAATTCCACTTGTTATTCTTGAATTTTAAGATCCATTTTGCTCCTTGGTAAGAGCACTTCACACTGGTATTCCAGTCAGGCGCAACTCCATCCCCCGGCTATAGACATTCATAGGCCTGCTGAAAGCTGCTTTTGAATGTCCTAGAGACACAAAGTAACAATCAGTTTTGCTTAATATCTATGTAAAAACTGTGAAGCACCTAGTACAAATCCTAACACAAGCCTTTTCAAATTGTCAGTATTAATGGAGATGGAATCCAAGGACAGTGATCCAGATCTTCTGAAACCATTCAGAATCCTTTCTATAATAGGTACCCTCTCCAGAAAGAATTGTGTACACATATGAAAACAAAGCATTACTTCAATGCCAACTTACTGCGTATTACTCTAAATTTTGTACTGTAACCTAACCAAGTATTTTGCTTTCAAATAACTATCTAGGATTAAACAACTTCAACTCATTTTAAAGTCCAAAGATCCACTACAATTCGTTGCACCTATCATAAATTCATTACTATGACACTTTCTAGAATACCTAGCTGGTTTACTTGTTTGCCTCTTCACAGATGAGTGCCCAGAAAGATGATATAAAACATTTTAAGGGGAAAACACGCATGCATTTATTTTTCAAAATTCCCAGTAAGGGGGGAAAAAAAATTCAACATCTTTAAAAATGTGTTTATTTTTTTTTTTAAAAATCAGTTGTGTACAAAAGTGTTTCGTAGTTTTTAATTCTCAAGACAAATACCCAGCCCTCCACCCACAGCCCACCCTGCTTCAATGGTCTTTCTGGTAACCCACCCATTTTCCCCTTACAGGAAGTTAACGGCTCAGAATAGACCCTCCTACAGAATTTATCATCACTAACAGATTGTTTAGAATAAAGATCTAGAGAAGCTAACAAGCAAGGTTCTTTCTCAGTGAGGTTAATGAGAATCCCTATAATGGCAGTAGACTTCCAGCAAACACCACAACAAAGCACCATCAATTGCTGAAAGCTAAAAAATAGATATTATTTTCAATAGTTTTTCATTTTCTATTGGAAAAGTCTTTAAATTACATTAAATAAGTCTCTTTCCCCCCAAAGAAATAGTCTAGCTTTTATTATGATGCCTGTAAAAAGTAGGTAACAGCAAGCACACAAGGATCATTTTATAGCACAGTGCAAAATCCACTCACCCCCTAGAACCAAACAAATAAATTGTGCCACACCTGATTATATATAGCAGCAAGGTTGAAATAACCAAGCAAAAGGTGACACATTCACAACTTACATTTAGGTGATGATCACAGGTTTATGAGGATAGGTCAGTTCAACAAAGCAGTAACAGAACAAACAGGACAAAGGAGAAACTGACATTCCCCTACCTCTATGCCACAAGATTTTTGATCCATATTGTAATAGAGCAAATAGAACATGTGACAGTATGTGTAGACACTGCAAAGAAGTCACAGGTGGGGAAAAGGCTATTTATCAGTAAATACTTCAAGTTGCCTTCTTCCCCAGTGACAGCAAATAGCTGATGTTAAGCATTTATTTCAAACTGGTACTGAGAATGGAAATGTAATTTTTTAAAATCAATGGTTTATACCCTGGAATTGAAATTTCTTGAACTAGAAAAGTGATTACTACAGTATCATTTTGTAAAAATCCAAGAAATAAAGTTAACTGTAAACACTTTTTTATCCATTTTCATACCCAACCATTGTTTCTACCTATGTACAAGAAGGTAGGTATAACTGGCTCCAACTCTTCCCTGCCTGAATCCATCATAAATCTTTAAAACAACAAAAAATGCCTTATTTCCCATGTTGCTACAAGGATTGTAGAAACATTATCATTCCCCTATTGCAGAGTTTTAAAAACTCAAATCAGGCATACTTATAGCCAAGGATCTGCTTTTCACATTGATAAACTAAAGCAGCCTCAACAATAACACAATTGCTGTATTCTGTAGTGCATAAATAAGCAATTTCTGCTCAACTGCCAATTTATCTTTACAGATACTTAAAAAAAATATTTTGCATAGTTTTAAGTGCCACTAACAATCATAAATGTGAAAATCTTCCAAAAGAGAAAAAAAAAACCAGTCTTACTTTTTCATAGGTTATTCTCCTCAAAAGCAAAATACTTAGAATCCATATATACCCTTAAATGTAAATAAAAATGTTGTTTAAATAAAATGTATGTTTAAATAAACCATAGTAACAATCCCAAACCATTTGGAGGAGCCAACTCAGAGCATCTAATTTAGTACCAAGTTCTTAAAACATTTATATACTATTTACTGTATACTTATTTGGGTCAAAAATTGCTATTCATTCATCCAGCAATCTGTACTGAAATACTATCCATTAATTATTTGTTCTTTTAAAGTCAGGCACATACTTAGGAAACAGACCTAATTATAATAAAAGTCTATTGGAACATCAGTGACATTGAGCAAATGTCTGCCTTAAATGGGCTATCACCATATATATATATGTACATACACACGCATATATGTGTATGTTGTGTGTATATATACCCATACATGTATATTTTTACACCTAAATTTTTTAAGTCTTAAAATTGACAAATCACAAAATTTCCACCAGGGTACCTTTTCCCTAGGCCTGGGCTTAACAGTGTCCTTTTCTCAAACATATTTAAGACCAGAGGAAAACAGGAACTGCCTTAATTTCTGTTCAGAGAAATAATCTACCTGCAAAGAAGTGAAAAATAACAGAAAACCCCAAGGACAGTGGCAAATGTACCAGAAAGAATCACATTAAATGTAAATGAGGTAAGTAAATTTTTCATATGAAAAATTAATAATGGAGAACTTCTCACACCAAATATTTTCCTTTTGAATTTCCTGGAGAGTGGAATGTTGAATTGTAGTTAGATGAGCAGATATACTATGAGGTTAATGTGCATAAAAACAGAACGTAGAAGTATCATTGCCTCCAAAAGGAAGTATGTAATGCTTGACATTAGTAGACTCTGAGTTCTCGCTCTCCTTTGTGTAACCACAGGACAATTAAATATACCCTGATAATATAGGCAAATAGTAAACTGGGTAGAGACAGATGTGTTTGCTATTTCAAATATTACTAGTATTACCAAGCTGCCCTCCGCTAAAAAAAAAAAATTAATTCTAACCAACAATGGAACAAAACCTTCCATACGTTCACACAGTCTCACCTTACTTCAAAATATAAAGAAAAGTACAAGGTTTCATCTATTTAAAAATAAATAAAGAAAAATCTTGTTTCCTTTGGCATCTTTAGAAAGTAACTAAACTACAACAATTAAAGGAGGTGATTATATAAAGGAGTTTATGCTTAAGCAAACATATAGGGTGAAAAAACATACCAACTTGTGTCTAGTATGCAATAATAACAACTACAAGAGTTTACTGATTAGGATAGCCTTACAAGTTTTTGGAAGAACCTTCACATCTTTAACATTATAATATTATTTAATAATGGTTCTTTTATTGCTTCTAAGATTATTGAGAAGTCAAATAAAATTATGTGACTTATGGTTCAAAATAATTTTCCAAACACTTAATGATTATAATTTAGAATAATGGACACTTGAAGAAAGAAAACCTTTTATAGTAACTTTCAATATATATAGCCTTACTTTAATTCATTCTGATTCCATTACATTTTTGTTATTTTCACTGGTCCTGGAAATTTAATAAGAACTGTTTCTTCTATGTATAGAACTGCCTCCATAAATCCATTTCAACCTTCATAAAATGGTCACATTAGTGTTTGAGCTTGCAAAACTAATAATTTTCAAACTTTTGAACTTAGAATGAAATGTATCTTTAATACGAATAGAAAGTCTGACTATGTACAAGGTAAAGTTTTGAATTCTAATATTATCAGAAACATCATAAAGAAAGCTAGATTTATAACACACCTCTATTTCTATGTGCATTTGAAGTATGTACAGTAAAACACCAACACAGCTTTCATGTGTTAATAGGGGTAAATGCAAGCAAGAGTGACTTTTAATGTATCCCATAAAGCAATCTGCATGAAGCCAAAATGAGGCTAAAAACCAGTTGATTTCATCCTTGCAAATTCTCAAAGAACAATTTCATTAGTTAAAAAATAGGAAGATGTCAAATTCACTGGAAAACTAGTAACTTAGGTTCCTTCATTAAATCTGGGAATACTGCAACATCAAGTATTTACTGTTTTTGCAAGAGAAACAAAATTGGCAGCTCCATTTTTACATTATTACTTATACAGGAAAGCTTTAAGAGTGAAGAACTGTAACAAAACATTCCAAATGGACGACCAAAAAATGGAGCAAGGGATACTGTCTCTCAGCAAATATCCCCACCAAATATAGAGAAATTCACTATCAGATTATTAGCTGTGCGTGGTAAGGGGAAAAATAGATAGGGTGTCCAGTCTGTTGACAAGGACAAAAAGGCTCTGAATAGGTCACCATCTTCAGTTGTGGATAAATCTTATATTTAAGAATTCTCAAATGCTTAAATGGTGGTCTTTTCAGCTACCCAGTCTAAGAAGTCAAGTACAAGCATGCAAGTAAATTCACAGGCACAGAGGATCCATGTTAAAAACAGTTAAGGTAGCTGTGATGCAACACCAACAATTTGAATGGCCCTGACACACTCAAAATATTATCTTAATTATTCAACGAAATCCTGAAGCAAACTCTTGCTAGTCTTGGTACACTGCTAAACACTAAAGTAGCATGTTTTTTCCATGGTTTTAGCTTAGCTTAAAGAATTTTTACACTATTAAGAAAAAAAATTAAAGTATTTCCCCTTTTTAAATTTACACAGACGTTTAATTAGCTTTATTTACAGAGCAGGGGTTTGTTTTTTTTTTTTTTCAGTCTCCAATGGTGCCTAGATAACATCATTAGGCAAGAATGCCAGTTTAAAAGAAATCTATGCAGAATCCTAAAAATAACAGATGCTCCTCAGGAAGGGGCAAGCTTCACTATATCAGCAGCTCTAATGCCTCAGTTACTCAGAAGCAATTCTGTTGCAGTCTCTACATCCCATGATTTTGAAGACAAGGCCACTATAACCGCATTCTGTAGAGAAGAAAAAGAGACAGAAAATCAAATCTATCAGGAATAGTAAGATACTAAATAATCACTATACTATATTGAGAAATCACACCTTTCATCTTATACTTGTAGTAAATAAAAAAACTTCTAAAAGCGGGCCTCCCTGGTGGTGCAGCGGTTGAGCGCTGTGCTGTGAAGCTGTCGGCAGCAGTGACGCCCAGCCAGGGAGATTCCCACATGGCGCGACAGACCTCTCCTGCCTCGCCCGCTGCTCTCCTCAGCAGTGTATTTCCGTCGATCTGCCTGTTCTGCTCCCCACTCTGTCTCTGGTGAACCCTCTCTCTACCCCACGCCTCCGGCCTGTACCCCAGCTTGTATGCAAAAATAAATCTTAAAAAAAAAATTCTAAAAACAATGAATCAAATCAGCAAAATATAATTATCATTGATTTTAGTAACATATTTCACCTATCACATCTAGATTTACATGATTTATTTGAACTACTTTTGTCAGCTAAATATTTACAGTAATACTTTTAAGTAAATCAACATGCCTTTATGTACTTACCCTATCAAAGCCCATAGCACATAGGTTTTCTATTTTTTTGGTGTATTCTGGACTAGAAACTGGAGCTCCAGCATACACATGCGCCCAAAGTCGAGCTGTCTGTTTGAACATTTCCGGATTTTGTTTGTACTATACAGGAGGGGAAAAATTGATCGACATGAAATACAATTATAATATTCAATATAACAGCTCAATTCTTAATTGTCAAAGAACCTACTTTTTCTAAATAAAATGAATACTTAAAATGTTAGTGATCTGCTTGCTTCCCAATGCACACAAATGTTTTGTTTACAATGTACTTCGATACTATTTAATCTGAAGCTGATTTCAAGTTGTGTTGACAAAAAGAACAAAGCTATCAACTTTAATCTCCCATTTTAACAAATGTAACTAACAGAAAACTAGTACTAAATGATGAAAAATGTTTCTAAACACTGTGTAGTGGCAAACATTATACAAATAAAAAAAATTACTAGTTCCAGAAATTATGTGGACATAAAAAAATGGGATCAATTGTGCATTAACTACAGTTCAGACTAGAATACAACACTTGCTGTTTCACCACGGCTGCATTAGCATACAATGCTGCAATCAGAGCAACTAACAGCATGTTTTGAGATGATTATAAGCTCATCATAAAGCACTTTTACAAATAATTCAACCACCAGAAAAGCAAGGTGCAAATTTAAACTAACCAATAAACTCACTTCAATATTTTTTTTAAAATACTTGATACATACTAAATATTTTAAGACTGTTGAGCTTCTATTATATATTAAAATGATAAACCTAGTTCCTACAACTGTCAACTAGGAAATAAGTCAAATTGTTAGCATTTTAGGAGGTAAAAGAAGATCTTAGAGGCTCAACAGTAAATCACAGTTAGGACTCATAACATTCTACCAAAAATGAATAGATGGCACATAACTATAATATGTAAAACCATTAATTCTAAGGACTATGTGACAAATAATAGTGGAAAATATTAACAAGGAATGAACAGCCTGCTTTTCAAAGGAAAGGCAGAAGTTTGTTAAAATACTTCCTTAAGTAGAAAAAACACACTGGGTAGGTCCAAAAGTCACTCAGAAGTGAATGCAATCTTAAAACAGCTTAAGTCTGAGGAACAGTAAGAATTTAGTATAAGATGGGTTTTTAGTCAGTCAAAACATGGGGGAACTCGGCAAACTGAAACCATCAAGTAGGTGGCAGTACAGATACTAATAGGTTTTTAGGTGTAAAGTAAAATCCAAGATTTGCATCTTATATAGTTAGCTGATATCAATGTAGAAAAATGGGAGAAGAGACTGAAGGAAGTTTTACTAGAGTATTCAAAAAGAGAAATTTTTAAAAATGTGAACTGAGGCAATCACAGAAGTATAATGACAGAGAGATACAGGAAATGAAATCAGCAAGAAAAAGGAAACTGAGAACTTCAAATCTGTAATAAGGGTATAATTTAATTAAATTGATGATGGCACCATAGAAGGATGGACAGCTTTAAAGGATTTAAGATCCTGCATTCAGTTTTAGAAAAACAGTGCTGAGGTACCCATGAAACATTCACGTAGAGTTACTCAGTTCTAAATAGGTCCATGCGCTCACGAGGGCAAGTCCGAACATTTTATCAACATACAGGTGGTAAATCAATACATAGGTGGTAATATCAATGTGCATATGATTATCTGATTGCAGAGAATAGAAGGTAAAAAGGCCAAGGAACTGTATTTAACTGGGAGGAGGAAGAAGAGAAAAAAAAAAATAGGAACTAAGAAGGGATAACTACAATAATGAAGGCAACAAGAGAAGAGAGTAGTATCTCAAGTCAAGCGAGTGCTCAGTAAATTGGGATGGCTTAGAATAGGAGTCGGCAAACTTTTTAAAACTTTAGGCTCTCAGACATGTCACAACATATTTGTCCTAACTAGTCAACTCCACCACTTGTAGCTGGAAAGTAAATAAATGTATGTGGCAGTGTTGTAATAGAACACTGCTTACAAAAACAGCCTACCGGTAACTTGCTGACCTCTGCTGTGGAGATCAAAGGTCAGAACTGGAAAGCATTTATTCCATTTGGTATTACATGGTAACCTTTACTAAGGCATTTCAGTACTACAGAGGAGCTAGTTAAAATCACTACCAGGGAGAGATCACTGAAAGGAGGAGTAGAGGGATACCCACAAAACGCATACATAATAATATGTTACTCATAGCTGTACATGGTATGTAGGAATGGGTCTTCACTGTGTATTTCTTTCAACATTGAAAAATTTCATAACATGCTAGAAGAAAAGCAAGCCCAATTAAACCAGTATGTTAAAAAGTTTTCACTAAATTTGACAATCTTACCATAAGAAGGAAAACAATTTCCAAATTTATGACCAGTGGAAATATAATCATATGTTAACAATGCAAATCACCTCTTAGGAAAGTACAAGAAAATCTTTCAAAAGTAGCTATTTCAAAATAGTAGCTTTTGGGGACAAAATAGATGGACCTTGAGGCGATTCTGCTAAGTGAAATGAGCCAATAAGTGACGTATTGTTGAAGTATTGTTTCACTCATATGTGGAATATAAATAACTGAAGAAAACAAAGTGACAAAAGCACATAAAAAATTCATAGACTCTGTGACAAGTATACTGTTACCAGAGGTGACAGAGGAGGAAGGTAAAAATAGGGGAGTAGGGAAAGGGGATCAGGACATCATCAGCATGGAAGGTTTGATGGCAGTGAAGCATGTGCACATGAAGGTGTTATATTGTGCCACCCAAATTATAGAACATTTTTTACAAATAACATTTGAGGAAAAAAGTAGCTATCTTACCTGATTTGCTACCACTGCATCTTGTGGATCATCTGGTTCTGCAGCTGCCAATAGTGCTTGCAATGACAATAATACCGTGCGGAGTGTCATTGCCGCTGCCCTGAAATTCAAATATGGAAATATCCCAGTTAAGAATGCTCTGCATGACAAAAGCAAAGTGGGTGCTTTCTGAATAAAATATAAAAGCTACTGGAGCTAAAAATAATTTTGATTTGTCTTAAGCATCTGCCTATCATTTTTTCTTCTTTATAATAAATGAGTCTTTCTATTAAGACAATTCAAACTGTCTTTTTTCCCTTATTGTTGACAATATCTTAATTTTATCCACAACTCTTTTTCTATCCATTTCTTTATATGATAAACAAACATGTGGAACTCTTTCAAAGGTACTCTACAATCAAGCAAGAAACCATCAAATGTTTTTTATAAGTTTGAAAACATTCTGTTAACATTCTGAAATAGAGCAAGTTTCCTGCTCAAAATATAGTAATTAATTCTTCTAAATTATTTATATAAAGCAAACAATCTAGAAATGCTATATATGAAAGCAGCTACGATTCTTAGCATCTCTGTTAAAATATTGTTCAGCCAATTAATACAGAAATATAATAGTAAAATATTTTAAACGTTTAAGAAATCAAGCAGTATTATGCACATTTTACCACACAAATGAGATCATTCCAAGCCAATCTTTTCAACTGGGTTTCTCATTTAACCACATAGAGAAAATTACAAGTGACTTTTTTATTCCTGCTTTCCCAAACATGATATATAAGTACCAACCTATTATTCAGAAGAAAAATTAATTTATTACCAATAATGTCTTAAGGCAGCGCATCTCACAAAGTAAAGTTACCCCAACCGGTGGCATCATTATCACCTGGGAACTTGTAAGAAATGAAAATTCTTTATCCCATCCTATACTTAATGAATCAGAAACTCTGGGCTGGTTTAACAGGTACTCCAAGTGATTCTGATGCAAAGTAAATTCAGAAACATTGCTTTAGTGACTTACAACTTAAGCTAAACGAGAAAGTCTGCCTAACCAATAAAATAGTCATATCTGTGGGTCTTTATATATTAGAGAAAAACTATACTATAAATGACTATATCTATCTAAAATGCTATCAGAATAAAAAATTTGTTAATCCTTTCAGAGATACTACAGGAAAAGGGGAAAAGTACTTAAAAATTAGCTGAAATATTAAACCAGTATTAAAAAGAGAACAAAACTTAACCAATATATAGTTTCATGTATTAGAAATTTTTTTTTAAAGATCTATTTTTTTTATTTATACACACAGGAACTGGGGTCTAAGCCAGAGGGATGGGGGTGAGAGGATTCACCAGAGACAGAGTGGGGAGCAAAACAGGCAGATCTAATGAAATACACTGCTGAGGGGAGCAGTGGGCGAGGCAGGAGATAGCTTGACAGTGCTGAGACTTTAACCCTTGCGCCACCAGGGAGGTCCCAGTGTCTGGGTAATTTTAAAGAGAATCTTTAGAGGCAAATACATCAAAAGCTGCCTATATAAATACTCAATGGAATACTACTCAACTACTAAAAAATACAAAATCATGCCTTTTACAGAAACATGGGTGGAACTGGAGGTGATTATGCCAAGTGAAATAACTCAGAAAATGAAGATTACTGTTGATTAAGTTTTCTCATATGTGAGATATAAACAGCCACATCAAATCCAGTAACACTAAAAAAGTTACCTCACAGACTATGTGAAAATATAGTGGTTACCAGAAGAGAAGAAGATGGGGCATGGGTGGATAGAGGGTCAATCTGGTATTATGAATGGTACTAAAATTCTGGTGGTGGGTGTGTGTGGTGAGGCATATACACATACTGAGTTATAACACTGTACTCCTGGGATTTATGCAGTATTGTAAACCAATGGAAAATGAAATTTTATTTAAAACAAAACCTGCCTAGATATATCAGCAAGAAGCTCACTTAAATAACTGAAAAAAGGACAGAAATACAAGTTTCAATAACATAAAACTAAGCTGGCTTTTTTACTATTTCAATGAACTTGCTTAAGCATCCAATTTAAAAATTTATGACATCACTTTAAACACAACCTTAAGTTATATGATTTTTAATAAATACAATTATTTCTTTCTTATCTGAATATTCGAGAAGTCTTCACTCAAAGGAAGTTCTTAATACTACACTTACAAAAATATGAACCATTAAATAAAAGCCATTAAATCCATAAATCTCAGTGAAACCTTAATATCATATTTTTAACCCTTTGCACTCCGAACCATTCTGGACATTGGCTACCAGCTACTCGACGCTACTTTGCGGCAGAAACATGCATTTACAGACCCTCGTATTATTTAGTATAATTTTGGAACCAAGTAACGTATTATAATGATATTGGACTTATATGAACTGGGTGACATCCAGGAATGTATATTTGCAAAAAAAAACAATATTTTATTGTTTATAATTTTGACATCCGAGTGATATGCTAGAATTCCGATGTCCCCTGAGAGGGGACAGCGGAGTGCAAAGGGTTAAGTTTATAATTCAATTAGACAATAAATAATTTCCTTTAAAACTTGATGGGCTCTCAAAAGAATGAACCTAGACCCATATATAAAAATTAACTTGGCATTGATGAAAGACCTATACAGTGTGGAACTATAAATCTTTTAGAAGAAAACACGGGGAAAGCTTTATGACATTGGATTTGACAATAACTTTCTGACTGTGACATCAAAAGCACAGGAAATAATAGGGAAAAAAAAGAGAAATTAGTCTGTAACTACATCAAAGTTAAAAAGTGCTGTGAGGAGAGAGGAAATACAAAATCCTTCTGTGCAAGTAATAAAATCTGTGGGTTGTCTCACAGAGTGGGAGAAAATATTTGCAAAGCATGTATCTGCTAAGGAGCTATACTACAAGGCAACAACAAAAAACAAACCCAATTTAAAAATGAAAAAGGACTCTAACACTTCTCTAAAAAAGATATACGAATAACCAATAAGCACATGAAAAGATGCTTTACATTACTAATTATATGGAAAATATAAATTATACAAGGAGATACCACCTCACACCCATTAGGATAACTACTACAAAAAATGTGCTGCTGGCAAGAATGTAGAGTTAATTATAATCTTTGTATACTGGTGGTGGTAATGAAAGAAAACTGCTATCGAAAACAGTATGGCAATTTCTCAAAGCAACAACAACAAAAACCAGAATTACTATATGATGGAACAATTTCAATTCTGGATATATAACTAAAATAATTAAAAGCAGGGAGTCAAACAGGTATTTTTTTTTAAAGATTTATTTATTTATACATACAGCTCGGGTACAGGCCAGAGGCGTGGAGTGGTAAGAGGCTTCACCAGAGACAGAGTGGGGAGCAGAACAGGCAGATCAGAAATACACTGCTGAGGGGAGCAGTGGGCAAGGCAGGCGAGGTCTGCTGCACCATGTGGGATTCTCCCCAGCCGGGTGTCGAACTCGCATCGCTGCTGCGGACAACTCCACAGCCCAGCGCTTACCCCCCAGGGAGGCCCCAAATGGGTATTTGTACACACATTACCATAACAAACATTATCCGCAATAACCAAAAGGTGGAAGGAACCCAAGCCTTCATTAATACACATACACTGGAATATTATTCAGCTGGAAAGAAGAAAAATCTGAAACAAGCTACACACATGGTGAGTCCTGAGGACATTATTTTAAGTGAGTAAGGAATAAAGAGACAAATATTTTGACTTAAGAAAGTGAAGAGAAAGATAAACAGCTGGTATTACATCAAATTAAAAAGCTTCTGTACAGCAAAGGAGACAATAACCAAAACAAAGAGACACCCTACAGACTAGGAGAAAATATTCACACTCCACAAAACTGATAAGGGACTGATTTCAAAGAATTACAGAGTTCACAGTACTCAACAAAAACAGAAAACAATCAGTCAAAAAATAGGCAGAAGAGCTAAAAAGACACTTCTCCAAAGAGGAAATGCAAATGGCCAACAGGTATATGAAAAAATGTTCAACATCTCTTATAATCTGGGAAATGCAAATCCAAACTGTAACAGGATGTGGTCCCCAGGAAAAAGGGTGTGTTCCAGGTTCCCTGCCCCACCCAAGGGAGGGTGGAGCTGAGTAGGAGAGATAAGAAGCTGGAGGAGAGAGAGGAGTCTGGAGGGAGAAGGAAGGAAGGATGGAGAGCCAGAAGAGGCACAGAGCAGAGAGACATGTGAAGAAGCTGCACTAGCCTGGATTGACTGAAACAGACATGGGTGAGAGACCCGTGGGGAGGTTAACAATGGAGCTACCACATGAGCCAGCAATTCCACTCATAGGAATCTACCTAAAGGACACAAAAACATTAATTCAAAAGGATACCTGCACCCATATGTTTATTGCAGCACTATTAATAGGCAATATATGGGAATAACCTAAATGTCTACAAACAGATGACTGAATTAGGGAGATGTGGAATATATACACAATGGAATAGTATTCAGCAATCAAAAAAGATAAACTCATGCCATTTGTAGCAACATGGATGGAGCTGGAAAGGATTATGCTCAATGAAAAAAGTCAGAAGGGAAGAGAAAAACATTGGAGGTTTTCACTTACAGGAGGAATATAGGAAAAACAATCAAGGGATCAGAAAAAAAAAGACAAAACAGGCAAACCATAAATCAGAGATACTCAGCTGGGAAGGGGGAAGGAGAGGGATCAAAACGGGAGGAAAGAGCACAAGAGACTATGGTGATGGTTCACTGGTACCTTGGTGGTGGTCGTTTTATAGGGATTACCCGAGAGGAGAATGAACAATGATGTAAAAAGTATATAAATTTTTAAAAAAGTAAATAAAATAAATACTTTTAACAGGTACATGGAGTAGTCAAATTCACAGACAGAAAGAAGAATGGTGGGCCTCCCTGGTGGCGCAGCGGGTTAAGCACTGCGCTGTGGAGCTGTCGGCAGCGTGCGATGCGAGTTTGACGCCCAGCCAGGGAGACTCCCACATGGTGTGGCAGACCTCTCCTGCCTCGCCCGCTGTTCCCCTCAGCAATGTACTTCTGATCTGGCTGTTCTGCTCCCCACTCTGTCTCTGGTGAACCCTCTCGCTGCCCCATGCCTCTGGCCTCTACCCCAGCTTGTATGTATAAATAAATGAATCTTTAAAAAAAAAAAAGAAAGAAAGAAAGAAGAATGGTGGTTGTCATGGTCTAAAGGGAGGGGAAATGGAAATCTATTGTCTCATAGGTACAGAGTTTGTTTTGCAAGATGAAAAGAATTTTGGGATAGGAAAAGATGGTGTAAAGAAGAGGCAGAGCACAGAGAATTTTACAGTGAAAACTCTCTATATATAATAATGATGGATGTATGTCACAATAGATTTGTGTAACACCAAGAGCAGGTCAAAATATAAACTATGAACTTGAGAGGATTGGGATATGCCAATGTAGGTTCATAAACTGTAACTAATGTACCACCCTGGTGTAGGATGCTGGTAATGCTGTAGCCTATGCATGCATGGGAATAGGGATTATACTGGGAAACCTCTATTCTTCTCTCTCAAGTTTCCTGTGAACGGAAGTGTATTAAAGAATTTTATTTAAAAAGAATTCTGGGGCCTCTCTGGTGATGTAGGGGTTAAGTCTCACTGCTGTCACCTGAAGGGCCTGAGCTGAATCTGGGGCCAGGGGCCAGGGAGCTTCCCACATGGCGCAGCAGACCTCTCCTGTCTTGCCCGCTGCTCCCCTCAGCAGTGTTTTTCAGTAGATCCACCAGTTGTGCTCCCCACTCTGTCTCTGGAGAATCCTCTCACCACCCCCACACCTCTGGCCTACACCCCAATTCTATACATAAATAATCTTCTTAAAAAATGCTAAACATGGAGCTCCCATACGACCCAGCATACCACTTTTGGGAATTTACCCAAAGGACACAAAAACACTAATCCGAAAGGATACATGCACCCGTATGTTCATTGCGGCACTGTTCACAATAGCAAAGGTATGGAAGCAACCCAGATGTCCAAAAATAGGTGATTGGATCCAGAAGATGTGGTACATATACACAATGGAATACTAGTCAGCATGGAAAGAAGATAAAC
>PVIJ01006114.1:0-95704 GCA_004024925.1 Scalopus aquaticus
TAGTGGTTGGACCAGTTCACATTCCCACCAGCAGTGTAGAAGAGTTCCTTTTTCTCCACATCCTTTCCAGCATTTGTTGTTGCCTGTATTTTTAATGTGTGCCATCCTCTCAGGTGTGAGGTGATATCTCATAGTGGTTTTGATTTGCATTTCCTTGATTATAAGTGATGTTGAGCATTTTTTCATGTATCTGTTGGCCTAAAGTTTTTTTTTTTTTTTTAAAGTCCTAATGGTTACATAAGAATTATTGGGGTGAGTAGCTAGACCCTAATTACTCTGCTATCCTTCCTCAACCAGTATTCTCCTTTGGTGTCCTCTTATGTTTGTAGAGGTTTGCCAGTGCAAGCAAATGAGAAGCTTTCTAAATTAGGAGTTAAAGGATGTTGAAGAGGGCAGAGATTATGTAAAAGAGTTGTTGCAGATGTGTCCCTTTTCTGTAAGAATGAAATATATGCTGGGAACTGGGTGTGATGGTGGTATATTAGGAATCACGGAGTTTTTATAAGCAGAGATTTTTCATTCAGGCTGCTAACTGCTAGTGGCTCTGCTACCTGTATCTGTGAACTGACATGGTTAATTGCAATTTGAAATTAATGGAAACAGTGCAGTATGTTTGTGTGGCTATAGATAATGGATACACATAGTGGTTTCTAAAATGAGGCTAAGATTCCCTTTCCCAGGCAAAACAGTGATTAGAGCCTCAAGTGAAATAGTGGGTGAGCCCCTGACCCCTGGTGTTCCTGTGTTAGGCTAGTACCAAGGATCTTCGTTTTATATGACATACAGTGTATCTTCATGATCATTCATTGCTCCATATAATTTTCTACAGGCCTTTTAGCAGCTACCCAAAGAAAGAAGAGAGAGCAGATTTTGTAAAATTGGGAGTAGACCGTCATTGTTCAGTAGAACTCTAATGCAAGCTATGTGAAATTTGAAATTCTCTGGTAGTCACAGTAACAAAACTATGGTGGTGAAATTAATTTATGTAATTTAATACTTTGACACAGTATATCCAAAATAGCATTTCAATATGTAATCAACATAGTCAATGAGTATTTTTACACTTTTTTCTTACAAAATGTTTAAAAATCTTGTGATGATGTAGACTTAGCATGTTTCAATTCAGATTCTAAATTTTCATGAAAAGTACTTAATCTTAACTAAGAAACACTTTAAACTTGAGTATCATCCTTTGATCATATGCTGTCTCTTTGTAGGTCCATTTTGATACAATGTCATCTACTTTGTGGTTCATTCATTAACTTTCTGGATTTCTGCTTTTTGGATTTCTCTCCCTAAGAACTTAGATTTTACCCTTTCCACTTAAAAGTTATTTTTTTATCTACTGTACAACGTGTATAGTCTCAATAGAAACTCACTTTATAAATAGCTATAAATACATACAAATTCTAATCCCTTTGGACTGTTCAGACTGGAGGAGCAAGTAATGACCTTAGGGTGATTTTATTTTTTATTTTTATTATTTATGTCTTCTACATTATTTCCCACCACCAATTCACCCATGAGCCATCACCTCAGGGTGATTTTAAATGTGAGTTTGGGACAGTAATTTAAAAATACCCTGTGTTGACAAAGGAGAACTTGTAGAAATTATTACTAGGCCACTGAAATTCTGTTGTGATAGATTCAGAAGGTAGTAGTGACTTCTACCTGGTGGTGATAGACTTCATCATTTGAAGAAAATCATATTTAAACTTGATCATTGTAAGTGTATTTCATTTTAATGAAATTGGATATCCATCATAAAAAGATTCTTGGATTCTAACAATAGAAAAGGAGGTAATTAGGATTTATCTTTAAAGTCATTTTAAGGTAATTGATTATGGAGCTAATTATTAGTTCATTATCAATACTAGCCAACCACTGGTGATTTCTCTCTTTTACCTATTTGGTTTATTGTTTTGGCTAGTTAAAACCAGATTTGCAAGTAAAAATAGTGTTGGGGAGCCTCCCTGGTGGCACAAGGGGTTAAGTCTCAGTACTATGAAGCTGTGGGCAGCCACTGCAGCACAAGTTTGATCCCAGGCCAGGGAGCTAACCCACATGACACAGCACACCTCTCCTGTCTTGCCTGTTCTGCTCCCCACTCTGTCTCTGGTGAATCCTCTCACCACCACCCCACACACACACCTCTGGCCTATACCCCAGCTCTTGTGTGCATAAATAAATCAATCTTTTTTTTTTTTTAAATGAGTGTTTGGAAGAAGTTTGGAAAAATTAAAGACTTAGTGTTTTTCTGCCTTCATTTTACTAAAGCTGCAGTTCCACCAATCGATTTTGTGGTGCCATTCTTTTCGGTACCCCTCCAGTGAGATCACTGAAACATCAGAAATTTGTGACTTTTTTTTTTTAATAGTATGGAAATGCTAAGACTATAGTTTTGGGATGCTTTTATCCAGTGTTATCAAAGTATGATTCCAAGGCCAGCAGTATCAGCATCACCTGAGAGAAATGCCAATTTTTTGGACTCTGCTTTGGACCCTACCTCAGGTAGAGCCTAGCAATCTGTTTTAACAAGCTTCTACCTGGACCTCATTAGGATCAATGGTATTTATGTGCAAGATGGTTGTTGTTGGTGATAGGGACACAAAATGGTTTGGGGACCATTTTTCATGGTATGATACTAACCAAAATGGGAATGAAGCTGCTGACCTTGGCCTCATTCTTCTTAAATATCATATATTACTGTCACTTGAAGAGGTGGAAGAGGCATGTCACTTTGCAGTCAGGTTTAGTACTGTTTATTTATTGAATACATATTTGGATCCAGGCACTGTTCTGGATATAGGGATACCAGTGAACTCAACAGAAAATTCCTGTTCTTGTGAAACTCACATTCTTTAATATTAGAAGGTGTGTACCTGGGTTATATAGCCCATTGACCAAATCCAGCCCAATACCTCCTTTCATAAATAAAGGTATTGTTGGAGCACCGTAGGGTCTGCTCATTTACATATTGACTGAGCTGATTTTGTGCTATAATGTGACAGAAAACTGAAAATATTTACTATCTGTCTCTTTACAGAGAAATTTTGTGGCTCCAAGAAATAGGCCATGATTGAATATATATATATAAAATACAGTGTTAGATAGTGACAAGTACCATGAAAAACCACATAGCAGGTTAAATGAATAGAGAGCTGGAGCCTTCTTTAGATAAGGTGATCAGGGAGGACCTTCCTGAAAATGGAACATTTAAAGAAAAAAAAATTCTGAATTGAGTGACAGGTATTTAAAGAGAAAGGATGTGGCTAGGAATATAGTAAATGCAGAGGCTCTGAAACTTGGAATATTCTAAGAACAACAGCAAGACTATGGCTAGGGGCAGACTGTTATTAAAGAGAAAAGGGACTAGAAATGAAGATGGCTAGCTGGGGCCAGATCCTGCATAGTCTTGTATTGTAGGCTGCAGTTAAAGCGCACTCTTTAACTGTGAACACTTTCAGAAATTCATTTTAGAAGCCCTTCTCTATCGAGGGATCTTACCCCCGCACTCATCACTCTTTGACCTTTGTATTCCTCAGATCCATGTATCTAGGTTTTCTATTCAACTGATGCTTTCTGAAGGGTGTGGGGTTGTTAGAGGGCAGTTATCCCCCTGGTTTAAATATAAAACCCTTGAACCAATAAATTAGGTAATCTACATGAGCAACTTTCAAACTTAAAAAAAAAACCACGCATTATAATAAATATATCTTTTGTTATAACAGTTACACATATATGTTTGTAAATTAAGAATTTCATCTTTACTATGAAGAGATGTGCTTGTAGTAAAGCTGTGCTCATAGTACATAAAACCAAGTGTAGGTGCTTATGACCATCTAGATTGACTTCACATTCTACTCGTTAGTTGTGACTTGCTATTTGAAAAACATTGGTCTGTACTGTCTAATCCAAAACTTAAATTCTTAAAAACAAAGTACTGAGACAGGTATTGCAAAGTAAATAGGACACTCCCGTAATTTTTCCTCTTGGAGAGGGAGATATGGTAAAGTGTAAGTATATAAAATAAACTAGTTGTGGTATGACTGGACAGTAAGTGTCATATCAATTACTACAAGTTCCATAGTGTTGGAAAGGGAATCTGTATTATTTGGGTATCGGAGAAAGCATTCCCAAAAAGTCATTTAGACTCAAGACTTAAGGAAATACTGTTATTTATATAGTAAGAGTTGGGTTTTTGGTGTCTTCCAAATGTGAGAATGGTAAGAGGTGAAGTGCAAAGCTTAGAAAACATAAGGCACACTGTTGAGAGGTGAATGGGACAACAGGGAGGAGACCAAAGTTCAGAAGGTACAGAAGACTCCTGTATATAAATGGTTGGAATGAGATGTGAGACACATTGATTGACTTACCCAGGATTCCATAGGGGAAGTGGAGTAGGGAAAAGTTTGTTGTTCTGATTTCCAATTCAGTGCTAGAAGACTGTTTCTCTTCTGTAATACTTGTTCAGCCTCTTTCCAAGGGTTGGCGATGCATGTTTTCTAGGCTGGATAATGCAATATATAAATGTAATGTGACTTGAATCATGGCAGATAAGATTAGAAAGGGAGATTGGAACCAGGTAGATAGGGAAAGAGTTTGATTACCACACTAAAATTAATTTTTTCCTTTTACCATGCAGATTATGGAATGGAGGGTGGAGGTAATGCATTAAAAATTTTAATCAGAGAAAGAGCATGATGAAAAGTGTGGTATGTTTTAGGAAGATTAGTATAGTAGTGCATATAGGGTAGACTTATGCCTGTGGCAGGGAGGTGAGTTAGACACTATTTGCTAAAAAGAGCTTGAATTAAAAAACCTGAATGAACAAAAAAGGGGGGGAAATGATTTGAGATACAATCTCATTGTGAGAGCAAGGAATAAAGTATAATTTCAGGGTGCTGGAAGAATAGCAGTTTCTTCTAATAGGAGAGATAGAAGGAAAGAAACAGGGAAAAGGGTAATTTTCTGCTTTTGACATTTTGAATTTAAGGTGATGGTAGGCTACTGGATAGAAATCAGGAATTGAGAAACAACTACACTGGGACCCAGGAGACAGATATTTTGGCTAGAGGGAAGTGTTTTATAACCCCCTATATTGAAGCCCAGGGTTGGCTAAATTTCTAAGGAAGAAAGCATCTAGAGAAGGGTGAGAAGTGAGTGCTTGTTTAGGAGTAAGGAACAGAGGAGTCAGGGTAGGGTAGTAATAATCATAGACCTAAGAGGAGAACCATGATTGTGATATAATTTAAGTCACAAAGACCCTTTCCTGACCACCCATTTTGCATAGTTGCATTTGTCACACAGTATTAAATTTCTCCTTTAGAAGTGGGTTTCTTTAAATCCGGACAAGAGGTAAAGTAGGTGAAGAGGTGGGAGAGGGAGTAACTAACACTACACAAGCATTGGCTTTATTAATAATTGTATCTATTGAGTGCTTATTATGTACCAGGTATTGTGTTAGATTTCATGTGTACGAACTCATTTAACGCTCACAATAGTGTTATGAGATACATATTATCCCAGTTTTACGTATCAGGAAATTAAGAAGTTAAGTACCTTGCTCTCAAAGGTCATGCAGGCAGTGATAGAGCTGGAACTCAAACACAGGCCTGGGTTTTCAACATTAGGCTATACTTTGTATCATATACTTTATAGATTGGTTCCTACAGCAAGGAACTGGATTAAAAGATTTATTAAATTTTCAATGCAATCTAGCAAGATATGTTACCCTGTTTTACAAATTAGGAAATTGAGTTTCAGAGAGGAGAGATTTTTGTCCTAGGTCACTCAGACAGTAATTGGTAATGCCATGATTTGAACCAGGCTCTGTCAGAAATCAAAGCCTATGTTCATTTAGGTATCATTCAGAGGTTAGCAAACATTTTCTGTACAGGGATAGGTAGCAAATATAACTGTGGGCCATATGGTCTTGATTACATCTATTTCCCCTCTGCTGCTATAGTATGAAAACACCCGTAAGACTAAACATAAACAGGTGAGTATGACTACCATAATAAATCTGTTGATGGACTCTGAAGTTTGAATTTTTTATAATTTTCAGGCATTACCAATTCTTCTTCTAAAGTTTTTTTCTTTTCTGAACATAAAAGCATAAAAATTATTCCTAGCAGGCTGTACAAAAACGGGTGGGGGCCAGATTTGGGCTGTGTGCTGTGGTTTATGGACCCCATGATGTTAATGAGGGCCTTTTCTATGTGGAGGTGTTGTATTGGGCCCTGGAGATGAAAACTAATCTATACTCCCTATGATGAAACAGGTGGTTATAGTACACTGTTATCAGAACTACAGTAAATTTATATTTACAAGGTTTAATGGAAGACTAGGTATGAGAGGCTTCTCAGTTTCGTGGATGAATTTATGAAAATATCACAAAGAAGTCATGCATTTGAGCTGGTAGTTGATGGATTGCCAGGGTATATGGTGTGGGAGTAGAGTAGTCCATGAAGGCATAACTAGAAAGGATTTCCCTTTTAGGGAACCCCCTAAGAAATTTAGCATTACTAGAGCAGAAAGGGAGGGGAGGGGCTAATGCAGGACATGAACCTTGTCAAGAATGTAGGGCAATGGGGAGTGAGGAAATTTGTTTTTTAAGATTTATTTATTTATGCATACAAGCTGGGGTACAGGCCAGAGGCGTGGGGCGGCGAGAGGGTTTACCAGTGACAGAGTGGGGAGCAGAACAGGCAGATGAATGGAAATACACTGCTGAGGGGAGCAGCGAGCGAGGCAGGAGAGGTCTGCCGCGCCATGTAGGAATCTCCCCAGCCAGGCGTGGAATTCGCAACAGCTCCACAGGGCTGCACTTAACCACTGTGCCATCAGGGAGTCCCAAAGATTTATTTATTTATGCATACAAGCTGGGGCATAGGCCAGAGGCGTGGGGCATAGAGGGTTCACCAGAGACAGAGTGGGGGAGCAGAACAGGCAGATCAACCAAAATACAGTGCTGAGGGGAGCAGCTGGAGAGGCGGGAGAGGTCTGCTGCACCATGTGGGAATCTCCCCAGCTGAGCATCGAACTCACGCCGTTGCTGCCAACAGCTCCACATGGCTGCACTTAACCCGTTGGGAGTGAGGAAATTTTAAGCCAGGTTATGATATGACCTGGATTTGTGTTCCAGAAAGATGTGTTCTGAAGGATGGATTTATAGAGAGGAGAGTAATAGAGAGGTTGCCACAAGATAAGATAATTGCTGTAGATAATTGGGGGCAAAGCAGGAGACATAGTTGGTTATTAATTGGAGATAGGACATGTGAAAGAATGAAAAGTCTAGAAAAACAGAGTTTTGGCTAGTTGGGCAGTACCTTTCATTAAGATGCATATGTAGGACAGAGAAGCATGACTTGAAGGTGAAGATAGGAAGCAGGGAAAAGAGAAGTGACTTCTGCTTTTAGTGCATTGATTTTAAAGTGACTGTAGGACACCCAGGTAGAGATATCTAGGTAGATTTGAACATGGGTCTGTCATTCAATATGAAGAGGTTTGGGCTGAGAAAGTCATAGTAGTAGAATTGATTGCTCAGTGGTGATGAGAACATATGGCTAGAGAAGATGAGAAAGATTGATTATTAAAGCCTTGGGAATACTTACTTGAGCAGAAAAACTGAGTGACTGGGAATAGACTGGCGAGTGGCAGGAGAACCAGGAGAGAGTATTAACAGTGAAACTTAGATGTTTTCTGGAAGAAGGATGTGGTCGGTGTTGCTGCAGAAAGGTCAGTAAGATGAGGAATGAAATGTTTATGTATTTGGGCTATTGAAAGTTGTGGAACTTAATGAGAAGTTCCAAAAGAACGGACTGGAGACCAGATTGCAGTGTGTTAAATCCTGAATGAACATGAAAAGTTAGAGACATTACCTACAAATTTGACTATGAAGAGAAGGAGCGCTGACAACAGCTAAAGGTATTCCTAGCACCTAGTGCAGGGTTTGGCAGTTACTCGACACTGGGAAAATTCATTCAACAAAAACTGTGCCAGACACTGTTAGTGAAACTTGGAACAGAGTAATGAAAGATAATAGGAAGTCCTTCTCATTGTAGGGCTTATATTTTAATTGGAGGAAGGGACAAAAAAGAAACACAATTTTGATTAGTAGTAAATAGTCAAGAAAATAAAGCAGAGGCTTCTCTGCCCCTTCCAGGTACCTTCTACCTGGGAGTCTTAGGCTTTTTGGTTTTTTTTTTTCCTAAATAAACTTTAATTTTCTTTCTTAAAAGAAAAAGAAAACAAAGCAGAGTAAGGGGCTAGGATTGATATGAAGGAAGGTAAATGAGTGGTCTGTGTATCTGTTTTAGAAAGAATTGTTAGGAATGCCTCTCAGAAAAGGTGACTCCTTTCAAGCCAAAACTTCATCAAGTTTAAAAGCCCTAGAACTAAAAAAAAGGTTGGTTGAGCAACAACAGGGTGGCCAGAACTGACTCGGCAAAGAGGAAAAGTAGAGGTGTGGTAGAATAGACTGAGACCAGATTATATGGGTCATTATAGATCATGGTAAGGCATTCTTTGAATGTAGAGCTAACAGGGTTGGCGTAGGGTAGTGTAGGTAAACAAGTGGCTGCGAAGAGAGCCTCTAACTGGGATGGGGAAGGGGAGGTGCATTTTTAGGGTAGGGGTCAAGAGTTGTATCTCAGACATATTAGGTTAGATGTGTCCTTTAGATGTTTCAGTGGAAATGTTGTATAGGCCATTTGGATGAATAAATCTAGAGTTTGGTAGATTGAACAACTGAATAAATGTTTAGTTAATATCATTAGAGATATTAAAGACCTGATGTGATTTTGTTGTCCATCTCTCCCATTTACTGTGGCATGAGTTCATCAAACCTTTCATTAGTCAGATGTTTGGGGACTTAGAGCTTGTCTTTTTCCCACCAAAATAACATAGAGGTTGAAAGTCCACCGTCTTGTGCCAGTGCTGCAGAGATACCAGTCCAGGCCAGGAGAGCTTACTGTAGGAACTAAGTTGTTTTGGAGCTGGATAATGAATTTGTTTATTTTAGTTCTTTTCTCTTTAATAAAATCAGGAGGAAAATAGAGTAGTATAACATTTAGTCCAGAAGGAAATCTACCTTATTCCTTTTCTCCCCCAAATAAAATTGAAGTCTAGAAAAGCAAACTCAAACTACTTTAGATTACAATCAGTACTAGAATTCACGTTCCATAACATTCTACAACTCTTTTTCTAGCCATTTTCTACTGTTTATAGTGCTGAAGTGAAGTAACCCCAAACTGCAGGCTTAGGGAGAGTCTATTAGTTTATGGCTACTTCAGGGTTAGACTTCCATGGATTAAGTTTCTCTGTTCACTCAGTTTTTCCTGTGGTGCTGAAGTATAAATTTAGGAGTGGAACTTTGAATCAGACTGGCTGGGTTCATACCCAGCTTGGTCACTTACTGTCTGTGACTGTGGGTAAGTTGTTTCTCTCTGTATGGTTATAGGAAATTTGCATAATGCTTATTTAACCTGAGGATGGTTGTATTTGACGATTATGATATGTAAATTGTTTAGAATAGTGCCTGGTATAGAATAAGCACTTACTGTTTTCATCTTGGACCCAGGAAATGCTGTCTTCCATACTTCTAAGCTATTGACATATAATTTGAGTGGTAACAATATACAAGGTATATTTCCTTGTATTGGATTTAGTCCCTGCCTTCAAGGAATTTGCATTCTAATAGTTGTAAGTATAAAAATACAGGCACTACTGAATGGCTTACTTGCTTAAAATTCTAGTACAGTGAGATATGTAAATTGTCTTTTCCTTTTCTGACGTTCTGTGAATCTGTTTAGTTGAAGGCAAGGGGCCAATGGAGAAGGAGTTTGAGCAAGCTTTGTGGAAAAAGGACTTTTTAGATAGTGTAGAAGCAGACATTTTAGGGCATTGTGGTGGGGAGAAATGAGTATGTTAACAAGGTCAAGGCAGAAAAACAAGGGAGAATTTGTTAACAGTGAAAATAGCAGTTTTGCTAAGGAAAAGGCCATGAAAGATAATAGCAAATATCCATATAGGTTATACCAGGACTATGCATACCAAACTTAACTTTCTTTATTTTTTCATTTGGGCTTCTAAATTGGTATATGACGCGTCAACATAATAGCTCTCCTTTATTAAGTTGTATCAAAGACTGTCATTGTACTCATGGAGAGGTATATTGGAGAGATGTATTGGATGATGATATAAGAGGAATTCATTACTTTTTGAGTAGCTCAGAGTGCTGCTCCATAGGTAATGTCAACTTAGAGTAAAGAGAGGACTAAGAGGATGATTCTGTACCCTTTTTCTGTTTTAAGGTATTTTTAATTGAGATTAACACATACTTAAATATTCCTATGTTCTATTTAATTTCAGCACATCAACATTTTGTCATTATATATCTATTTCCTCTCCCTTCACTTCCTTTTGGAAATCTGAACAATTTTAAAGCAAACCCCAGACTCTCATACCATTTTACACACAGGATACTTCAGTATTTATCTCTAGGTGATAGGGACTATATACTCACACCAAAATATCATCACACCTCACAAAATTAACAGTTCTTTAATATTATCTCATACCCAGTTCACTTTCAGGTTTCTCAGTTGTCTCAAAAATGTTTTCTCAATTTAGTTTGTTAAAATCACTATTCAAACAAGGTCGGCATATTACATTTGATTGGTGTCTTTTAAAAATCTCTATTAATTAGTGAGAGTCTCCCCCTTTAACAATGTGGTTCATTTATTGAAACTGGATTGTTTCTCTGATAATACTTCTTACATTCTGGCTTGCTTTTTAAGCTATCATTTTGACATATTTCATTCCTCATATTTTAAATGGTACTCATTTCTAGAAGCTTGATTTGGATGCTTTGTTTTGGTAAGAATATTTTATATGTGCCGAATATTTCATAATATTTCCCAGTGAAAAGGCTCAAAACGTTATCTTTTTTTGTCAGTTGGGTCAAATGTAGCCTGTCCCTCCATTGGTAGCCACTCATCTAAGCTGTGTGAATCTATTGTTTCATAGTAATGAGGCTACAAGATGGTGATTTTCCAATTCTTATTTTTTCCTGTGTTTGTTCACTAGAATTTTTTTTATAAAGAACTCTTCACATACTTTAAAGAACCCACTATAATTCTTTAATATAAAGAAAAATAAAATGAAATAATAGAAAATAAAATAGCATGTCTTTCAAGATGTATGGCTCAGGGGCTTCCCTGGTGGTGTAGGGGTAAAGTCTCATCACTATCATCCCTGTAGCTTGAATTCATCCCTGGCCAGGGAGCTAACCCACATGGCATAGTAAACCTCTCCTGTCTTGGACCTCTCCTGTCTCTCCCACTGCTTCCCTCAGTGTTGTACTTCAGTAGATCCACCTGTTCTGCTCCCCACTGTCTCTGGTGAATCCTCTCACCAGTTGCACCTCTGACCTAGATCCCAGTTCTTGTATGTATATAAATAAACAAAAATAAATCTTAAAAAAAATAACCTTGGGCCTCCCTGGTGGCACAGGGGGTTATGTTTTAGTCTGTGAAGCTATATGCAGCCATTGCAGCACAGTTCGATCCCCAGCCAGGGAGCTTCCCACATGGCACAGCAGACCTCTCCTGCTCCCCCCTCTGCTCCCCTCAGCAGTGTACTTTAGTAGATCCGCCTGTTCTGCTCCCTCCCCACTCTGTCTCTGGTGAATTCTCTTACCACCCCATACCTCTCGTTCTCGTATGCCTAAATAAATCTTTTTTAAAAAAGATGTACACAAGGGGCCTCCCTGGTGGCGCAGCGGTTGAGCGCTGCGCTGTGGAGCTGTCGGCAGCGGCAACGCAAGTTCCACGCCCGGCTGGGGAGAATCCCACATGGTGTGGCTGACCTCGCTGGTCCCCTCAGCAGTGTATTTCTGATCTGCCTGTTCTGCTCCCCACTCTGTCTCTGGTGAAGCCTCTCGCCGCTCCACGCCTCTGGCCTGTACCCCAGCTGTATGTATAAATAAATAAATCTTTAAAAAAAAAAAAGATGTACATGTTTGGGCATAATTAAATTAGAGGAGATAAGGTAAGTTGTATTGATGCACAGACTCATGAATCTGATAGCTTCAAAAGCAGTTCCAAAGCAGACATATTGTGTCTGCAGCTCAAATACCTGTTGATTATCTTGAAATAAAGAAATAAATTGATCAGCTGTCTTAGATGTCACAGTGAAGTAGTTGAGTGCCTGTACCTACTTACAGTAAATGTGTTTGGATTAAAAAAAAGAAAAGATCAGAAGATAAACCCTATACAAAATGTGGCAAAATTAAGAGATGAGACATGTTGATAGTGGAATGAAAACCATTAGAATAAATGAAAATAACTTAGAAGGAAGTAAAAGAAAGAAAATATGATGAGAGAAATCTTTTTTCCCACAAGAAGCATTGAGAGAAATCTTAAATTAATGTAGGATAACAAGATTAAGAATTCGACTGTCAGCATGGAGAAATAAAAGTATATCACATATTCACCAATGAGTGTGACCTTATTTATAAGTGTAATATTAAAATAATTCCCTGTGAAATGAACTGCATGAGACAAGGAAGTGTTGAAGTCTTGCAGAAAACTAGTGCAGTCCAACATTTAGCAGCCTATATTCAGGTTCCAGTTAATTCAGGTCCCTGGAGAGCACATCCTTTGATAGGCAATGGGGAGGAGAGGATAGCTAGAATAGAAAAAGTAACAGCCACAAAGCATGAGCTAGCTAGACTTGGAAGAATTTTATAAAGTATAAAAGAATATGGGATAGTGGCATATCTGGGAAACAAATGTTTACTAAAGCTGCAAGAAATAGTGTGTTTATGGGCCAAATGGACTGGTAGTATGCTTAGATAACTTAAAACAATTTTTGGTTTGTTTTAATTTCCTACTGGTGAGAGATTTGAAAAATCTGTTGGGGTGCTGGATAATTCTGGGTTTTTTTTTTTTCCCTTCATTTTGAAAGGACAGGTTTATTAGGAAAAGGAGAAAAGAAAAAGAAATAGGCACCTGCGTAGACAAAGGGAGGCAAAGAGCTCCTGCTGCTGTTGCTTTCAAAAGGAAAAAGTTTGTTAAAAAAGACCCCATGCATAGACACAGGTAGACAATCTTGGGTCAAGAACTGCTGGATAATTCTTTATTGCACTTGTGCATTTTGAGACAGGGCACATCTTTAACACCTTTCCACAATAAATGCCAGTAGGGCCCCGAATCTTTGTGATGGCCAAAAGCGCTCCCTGTAGAGGTCCCTCCTTTCCCCTCCACATACCTCCCAATTGATAGCTATGGTCTATAGTTTGAAGGACACTTTTAAAGGCTTTAGACCTGGGGGATGCTCCTCCAAACTAGTAGAAGAATCAGTTGCAACACTATTACTAATACAAGATTGTTACCTTACTAATTGATGTATTGCCTTTAGTTAGCTTTGTTCTTTACAGTCTGTGTCAGATTCCATGATAGATTTTAATGGCCCTATTAAGTTCATTTGATTTCCAGTTTAAATGCTATTAGTGTCCCAGAAAATATGTAGAAATCCTTACATCTTTCAATTTGTCTAATTTCTGAAGACAACCCATTCACTGATAGAGAACTTACTGAACTATTTAAGTCGGTTGTTGAATCCAGTGTACCTACTTGTTTCTTTTTTTAAAAAATAAACCTTTAATTTGTAGTAATTTGAGATTTACAGAACAGTTGCAAAGTTAGTGTGTACTCCTCACCTACTTCCCCCTAATGTTAACATTACCTTGGCACATTTCTCAAAACTAAGAAACAAGCATTGGTACATTATTACTCACTCTGCTGCACTTACTAGAATTTTACCTCCCCCACCCCAATATTATGTCTTTTTTTTTTTTTAATACATACAAGCTGGGGTACAGGCCAGAGGCATGGGGCGGCGAGAGGGTTCACCAGAGCCGGAGCGGGGAGCAGAACAGGCAGATCAGAAATACACTGCTGAGGGGAGCAGCGGGCGAGGCAGGAGAGGTCTGCCGCACCATATGGGATTCTCCGCGGCCGGGCGTCGAACTTGCGTCGAACTTGCGTTGCTGCTGCTGCCGACAGCTCCACAGCGCAGCGTTCAACTGCTGCGCCACCGGGGAGGCCCCCAATATTATGTCTTTTATGTTGTCAGATCCAGTCTAGGTCGTCACATTGGATTTAGTGTCTCTTGGGTTATACCCTCAACAACTACCCAGGAACAAGTTCACTACTTTGTATTAGCTCTGCTTTTAAGCTATTATATCCCTCCAGCCCATTCTTAGCTCTTCTGCTAAATAACCCGTTTTGTCTTTTAGTAATTTCTCTTAGTTTCTAGATTCTTTGCCATTTTATCAATATACATTTGTTTCTCATTTTAAAGCAAGACACCTAAAACTGAATGCAGTTCTTCACATATGGTCTGTCAGGAATAAAATGTTTTGGAAATATTGGTTATGTATCTTATATGTCTGTTAATGTAGTCTAGGCTTATGTTTATTTACTGGCTTTTTAAGCAACTTAATTCCATCGTGGACTAATTTTGAAGCTGAAGTTGTGCTTAGTGAATTCACTCAGAATTTTTTATCACATAACTTGCTGTTTAATCCAAACTCAATACTTTATCTGACTCTTCTTTAAAATCCCTCGTTTTGGCACACCCATTCGGCTTTCTTTGAATTTCTCTTTTATCCAGTATTTTAATTATTTCTTTTTTGTACAAGCTTAAAGATGGCTTTTTTTGTGGGTTTTTTTTTTAATCATTTTCTAAGTCACTGATAAGAAACATTTTTGGGGTCAAGTACAGGCCCTTAACCTGCAGCAAGCTAAGCTGGTAAATAAAAAAAATGTAACAAGTATGTAACTATGTGAGGAAGCTAAAAAATGTTGTTTGCATAAGGTGAACCCTTGTTTCAGTCTTACATTGCTGACTGTGGGTGTTGCCTACCTTAGAACTATTGCAGAATAAGAACAATTGAAGTTTGGGGAGGAGGACTGGTAGGTGGAGAGTCAGTGTTACCTGAGAATAAAGTCAGTTATGATTGAGAGGATTTTGGGATTGCCTTTTACTTTACTGGTTATGCCTGAACCTTCTATTTTAGGGTTTCCACCTTTTTATGAATGCCATTGAAATTTTTGGAGGACTTTAGACACTTGGTTTATTACCAGTGATGCATTTGGATGATAAACTTCCTCTTTAGTAATGCTTGCTCATATATCCTTTCCCTTTTTTCTGGGTTGTCTCCCCCTCCCTTTTCCCATTGGTCTTTTTCTTAATTTTGAGGAACTCATTGTTTGTTCCATTTGTTACAAATACTTCTCCCCATTTGTTGGGGGATTTTGTTTATAGACTCTATTGTCATTATTGACATTTTATGTAAATGTATTATTAAATTTGCTCCTCCCAGTCCCCCATTTATGGCATCTGATTCCTTGTCTTGCTTAGAAAGTCCTTATCCATTGGAAGGTATTAAAAATATTCTCTTAAAGTTTCTTTTAAGAAGTTTATAGTTTTTTAAAAAATTGAAACATTTGTCATAAAATTTGCAGTTTTAAAGATATGTGACTAGCCAACCTTTTCTTTGACGATGGAATTTTTATGGATAGATGAGAAATGTATCATGCATTTAGAACAGTACATAAAATGTGTTCAGTAAAAAGATAGTAGAACATTCTTGTACTTACCCATTTTGTAAAAATAGACCATGTCACACACGTGCATAGCCAATATATAGATCTTTGTCTTGATCATCCCTGACAATTTTCTTAGTATGTGTATTCCTGTCTAAGCAACATGGCTAGTTATAAAACAGTAGCAAGCTCAAACCTGACTATGTGAGGAAAGGTCAGTTTTGCGCTATTAGGTGATAACTCCCAGCTGAGGAGAAACTGCACAAGATCTGCCTTGAGTCTCCCTGAGAATTTCCAGGACCCTTTGAAGAGAAGTCAGTGGGTAAGGTCAGGTATGAGTGAGCCTTGAAAACTCAGGGCCCTCCTCAGAGAGGAATTTGACTAGATAGTCCCATGGACAAGGGTAGATTTTTCAGTGGAGATTTGATCAGAGGGTGGCTTCTCTTTGCCTCTCCTTCCCCCACTAGCTCCTGGGAGACATCCTCAACTGAACATTTCTCCTAAAGGGTAGATCAGGAACTTCCTCAGCATATGATCATGACCAGCCAAGACTCCAGACAGGCAGCTGAGCCATACTCCCTGGGCCTCATTGTGTCCTCGGGTCAAAAAGAAAATACACAATGCTTTATGAGTCTGTGTGTGTGTGTTTGATTCTTATTATTTATGGTAGTTGTGTTCTCATAAAGTTCCCATGAATAATGAGCCATTGTTCCTAGGGAAAATTCAGGGTTAGTTTCCTGCAAACTTCTTGTCTCACTATTTTTTCCTTCTCCCCCCACTCTTTCTTTTTTGGGTAACATGCACTAACTTAGTTTCTGGAGAAAAGGGTACATGGGAAGTAAGTAATTTTTTAAAGAACTGAAAATGTCTTTATTCTTGAGTGATAACTTTCCTAGGCGTAAAATTTTAATTTGGAAATTTTTTCCTTTAGTATTTTAATGACATTAATGCATTCATTCCCTTTTACTCTGCAGTGTTCCTGTAGTGACATCGGATTCTTGATCTTAGTGTGTGGCCTCTTCTTCACCACCCTCACAACTGGTTGAGTTAGAATCTCTTTTTTATGTCTGATCTTCTAAATGTGATTGCAGGTCTTCTTCAAACCATTGTATTGGGTATTCTGTGGGTCCTTTCACTGAGTGTTTGAGTTTTGGGTTGATATTTCTTCCCTCCAATATCTGACCACCCTCCTCACTTTCGGAATATTGAAATTTTCTTGATCAGTGTTCCAGTTATTTTCTTTTAATGTACTATTTTCTTTTCACTCTCCCTCCTCCTTGAAATAATTTAACTCTAGTGCCTCAGTTTTCACTAACCTGTTTCACTTTAATCTGTTTTCAGCAGTGCCTTGAGTTCCCTAGGTCAGGAACCCTATGTTTTACCCTTTTTCATGAACAAACTTATACTTTTCACTTAAAGTGGAGTATAATTTTGGAAAGTTTAACTGCTTTTCAAGGAATTTTTGTACTTTCTCAGTTTTCCACCCTAAATTTTTTGATACTTCCAATTTTACCTGCTGCTGTCAGTTCTCGGCATTTTGTTGCGTCTGCGTTGTAAATTGGGTTGTTTCTCAGCTTATCCTTTCAATATACTAGGATTCAGCTTTCTTCAGTCTCTTTAGTTACCACTCATCCATCTGCTGTCCAGGTTTCAAAATTTTATTGTTATAATTTGCTCTTACTCTCTCTATCCTTGTCTCTATCCTTGAAATTGTCTTTTTAAATTCCAGTTCTAAGTTTTAAGGGTTCAGAAAAGAACAAAATTAGCTCTTATTATCCATACTAGACTTTATTTTCTCAAAACGTGGCCCAGTCTCAAATACCATTGCCCAGTGCATTGCTATCTAGTGTAATAGCCACTTGCCAAGTGAGTTCTTGAAATGTGGTTAGTGTGGAATTTTAAGTTCTATTTAATTTTTAATAAATTATATTTAAATAGTCACTAGTGGTTGGTGGCTGCCATGCTGGACAGTGTAGGTCCAGTACTGGTCCATAGTTGGTGAAATAGGAGTTGGAGTGTAAGTGTCAGTAATAATAGGTATACCACAAGGAAAGTTTTTTTCCTGTTTCCTTCTTATTCATTCATTCATTCATTCATTTATATCAGTATGGACCCATGGATTCCTATATTATTCAGTAGATGATAATCTACTTTTTATTACCTACTTTAATGCTTAAATTGTCCCACATTGGGTTAATAGAAATTTCTTCAAGTTTCTACCATATCCTTTTGATACATATCCATTGTTCTTTTTAGGTCTTAAATTCTATGCCTGGATAGGCTCCTGCATATTTGCCCTGCCTATAACCCTGGAATTATCCATTTCTCAAAAGAACTCTGGTTTCTCTTAGTGGAAGATGCTATTTGGAAACACAAATCTGGGTGCTTGATGTGCTTTTTGCTGCTAGAGTATTACTGTTTCAAGATCCTGTCCTTGACAAGGCATTTTAATGACTAGTGGCTACTGCATGGACAAGACAGGCAATTTCATCACAAAAAGGGGGAAAAGATAGTATTACTAAAATTTAGAACTTCAGAGTTCCACTCCCCTATCTCCACATAGTTGGTACTTGGCCTTTTGAATGGGATGCAGCTAGCTGGTGATGAGAATCCCAGAAGAGTCTGATGCTGGAGGTTGTCCGCTACTAAAGGAATGCTTTTTCTCTCCTCCAAGGGCCTGCCATTGGCAGAATGTAAACCAGCTGCCAAGGAAGTCTGAAAATTAAGTTTGCAGACCCTAGATCATGTTTCTCATCCTCAACACCACTGACATTTTGAAGTAGGTAAATGTCTGCTTTTGTAGGATATTTGGTGACATCTCTGGCCTCTACCAGAATGATGCCAGTATCTCTCCACCCACCCACCATTTGGCAATGTATGCCAAATGTTTCCGTACATTGCCAGTCTTCTGGGGGGAAAGTGGCACCTGATTGCAAACTTCCTCCTAGGTGCTCAGCATTGCAGAGAAGAGTATAGAAGGGTAGGCTTGAACTACCTGACTTCACTTCAGATGTCTTTGAAATGTGGAAGAAGGGGAGAGAAATTAATATTTATGTACCTGTGACAGCCTGCAATATTTCTACAAAATAAGAGATCATTATATACTTTTTTACTTCTTTAATTAACGAGGAAAGTGAAGTTAAATACCTATTTGTGACCAGGCAGGATTCAGATCCTTGCTGACAAACTTGTTTACATGCTCTTAAAATTTGCTCTCAGTTTTCTAGTCTAGAGTTATCATCATGCTAATTTGAGTGTGAAAAATGCTTTTTTGGGGATGGTACTAGATTAGGGTTATATTGCTAAAAATCATTGCTGGAAATGCTCATAAATGGAGGGAAAAAGAATAATAATGTTTATGTATAAGCCAATATTTTTAGCTTTGAAAACTCATCTGAATACCAGTTTAAAATGATATCCTACATATTTACTTTGAACTGTTTAAGTACTATCCATTTCCCTCTCTTTGTCTTTGTGCCGATTCCTTTCCCTTTTTCTGGTCCTGTATTATGGCATTTCATCCGCAGTGATACAAGGACATGTACATTTATTAAAGGAAATCTTCCAAAGATCAGCCTACTTAGCTGTTTATCTTTCAACTTGCATATCCCATTATCACCTCAAGCCTATTATCTAAAATTAGACTACTATGCTTTCTAAACCAAACATAAACTGCTGCTTCTCTCTTAGTGCTAGAGCATTCTCTGTACTTTGTGTTAGTTATTCCTAGTCTTGTCATAATTTTATGTCTGCTCTAGGTCCCTTTCATTTAAAATCAGTGCATTTGGGCCTTCCCGGTGGCACTGGAGTTAGTCTCAGTGCTGTCAAGCTATCACCAGCCACTGCAGCATGAGTTCGATCCCTGGCTAGGGAGCTAACAACCCACATGACACAGCAGACCTCTTCTGCCTTGCCTGCTGCTCCCCTCAGTAGTGTATTTCAGTAGGTCCTCCTGTTCTGCTCCCCACTCTGTCTCTGGTGAATCCTCTCATCCCTCACACCTCTGGCCTAGGCCCCAGTTCTTGTATGCATAAATAAATTTAAAAAAAAATAACTCTTTAAAAAAACAATAAATCAGTGTAGGAACTAGAGCAGATATAAAGAAAAGTAATATAGCAATTGAAGGTAGAATTTTTGAGAACTTATTAGATTTTTAAGTGCTTGGCATAGAAGAGAATGGGTGACTTAATTCTTGTCTGATGCTATATAGTGTGTTTTTAAGAGTAGATTTGGAGTAGCTGCTTTATGTACAGGAAACATGGAACAAATGGGACCTGGGTAAATTCAGTGTTTTGAAGAGAAGGCATCTCAGGAATGCTTGCTATGAAGGGTTTTGTCAGGATGAGGTTAATTGTGAGGTTCTATTGTGCCTTCCCAACCAGAAAAAAACATTTTATATGTTGGATATGTTTCCATAGTTCTTTGTCCCACACTATTCATTTTGTATTTTAATTGCTTGTTCACTTATCCTTATTCACTATTAAGCTTTAAGCATTAAATGTGCAGTAGGTGCTCAAAAATTTTTGTTGATTGAAATAATGTTAAGTCAAAATTGTCTCCAGATCTTTGCCAGTACAATTGAACGACTTATTATTTATCTTTGACTGGAAATTTATTACAAATATATGTGCAGATATTTCTAACTCAAAATACCACTGAATAATCAATGTTTTCTGTTTCCTTCATATTCATTTTGTGCTACATTAGAAATTTCCAGTTTTCTTCCTCTTTATGTCAACATTGAACGAAGTCAATTTAAAAGTGTCTAACCAATGGGCCAGGAAGTTCCAAGCAGGGGAAAACCTGCTAAGTATGTTTTACCCCTTAATTTTTTGAAATGACATTATTCTTTGTCACAAATACACGTATCTATCTTTTCAGGCATGAAATCTCCTACTGCTTTTTGTACTTAATTGGTTGAATACATGATGGGACGACATCTTAAACAGCTCTACAGCCATATTATCAGTGCCCAGTAATACGGCCTAAACATTACCCGTGAGCTGTCTAGCATGTGCAGATCATCTGCTGTGCTTGGGAGAAGTCATTCTGTAAACACCTAGCTTGAAAACTCAGTGACAGATTTATACCTTAGCAGTAGTTTTATTCATAATTTTATTAGGTCAACCATTTTGCCCATTTATACCTCATCATAAAGTAAGCCATTCTGTCACCAAAAGTCATCTTACATCCTACTTAACAAGTTGAGGTAGAATGGAGAATTTGTCCCTGTTGTTACTGTTTTTTAATGAAACATTTTCAACATACAGAAAGAAATAAGGACTTGCAGCTAAAAGTGAATTCCATCTTTGTAACTTTCTTGACTCCATTCTATTTCCACCCTCCCTCCCTACCTCACAGGTTGCATCACTTCTTGCAGTTGGTGTATATCCTTATCTATATTTCAGTATTATTTCCACATATGTCCATAAACAATTTTAACAGTATTGTGTTATGTATTTCTAAATTTGCATAAGTATTTCCAGATAATGTATATTCTTTTATAGCTTGTTTTTATGGGAACTTAAATATATGATATGTGTAAGTCTAGTAATTCACTGGATCGCAACATTTTAGTATTACATTATGATTGTATCATTGGTTTTGATTCCCATGTCTGTACTTGATCTTAGCCAAAAGGCTGAGAAGCGATTGATTCCCATGTCTGAAGATATCTGTATGCTGGATTTCCTTATATGTTTGAAAAGACCAAAAGTGAAAAGTAAATTACATATTTGAGAGTCATGTTGATTGCTATTCTGTTGTGATTTGCAGAAATGAGGCTACATGTTTTTCTACCTTACTGAAAATTTTTAATTTTTTAAAGGTTTATTTATTTATGCATACAAGAACTAAGATATAGGCCAGAGGTGTGGGGTGGTGAGAGGATTCACTAAAGACAGAGTAGGGAGCAGAACAGGAGAATTGATTGAAATACACTGCTGAGGGGAGCAGCGGGTGAGTCAGGAGAGGTCTGCTGTGCCACGTGGGAAGGTCCCGGGCAGGGGATTGAACTCATGCTGCAGTGGCTCCGGACAGCTTTGTAGTGCCAAGACCTAACCCATTGCGCCACCAAGGAGGCCCATTTACTGAAAATTTTTAAATAACCCCTTACTGTTTTTAAACAATTGACAGTGTTTTTAAACTTTTACTAATATAGGGCATAGAGTTACCAAAAGTTGAGAAAAAACTGCTGTAGAGTAAGAACTTATAAAATAGTGCTTTCAAGTAAAGCTGTGTTTGATTGTAAACCTCTCGAACTAAGTATCTGTAATTCCTCAATCTCAGCGTTTCATTTTAGAGATGATATGTGTTTGGTCAAGCTAAGGCCTCTTAAAGTTGAGGGGAAAAACAAACATGACATCGTATATATATATCTATGTGATAGTAAATCAAAAGTTGTAATGACAGACACTTCTGATAAAAGCAAATATATTGTTGTCCAAAAATAAACTTCAGTAGGTAACCTTTCATTAATCATAGGGTTGCCACTTACTGACTGTGTGGCTTTACAGCAACTCACTTAATGCCATGAGCCTCAGTTTATTCATCTGTAAAAGAACAACAGTTCCATGACTGAGCCCTAGCAGGTGCTTGAGGCATCAAGGTGGGTTAAACACCATAGATAATTGATGGAACATTGCTGGATAAAGATGATACGAGGAAGATGCTCCTGTCATGTTAATCCTTTTTTCAGGTGTTTTAATTTTTCAGACTAGCCCCTGTAGTTTTGAAATTTGATGTATTTCCCCACTAGTGTTCTCCTTTACAAGTCTCCACAGAATGTTCATATGATTACTAGATATTTTCATAAAAGTTATCACCTTCTCCAAGGACCCTTGTCTTTGGGGAGGAGCGGAACTCTGCCTTGCCCCATAGACTTACCTGGAGGGTCTTCAAAACAGTACTTTCTGTGCAGTGCACATTGTTTAAAGCAACTGAACTGTTGATTTAGATGGTTTTTTTTTTAAGCTTTATTTATTTATGCATACAAGAGCTGAGATGTAGGCCAGAACTGTTGGGGGGAAGGGGTATTGAGAAGATTCACCAGAGGCAGAGTGGGGAGCAGAACAGGTGGATCTACTGAAATACACTGCTGAGGGGAGCAGTGGGCGAGACAGGAGAGGTCTGCTGTGCCATGTGGGTCAGCTCCCCGGCCCAGGATTGAACTCATGCTGCAGTGGCTCCCAATACCTTCATAGTGCTGAGACTTAACTCTTGTGCCACCAGGGAGACGCCAGGTTTTCATTTTTACATATAAAATTGTTAACATAAAACTGTGGCTAATAAAACCTTCCCACCAACTACCCCCTCATTTGTTACAGCTGCAACTAAGCTCTTCTAGACTTTTATTGCTGAATAGTGACTGATACCTACATGTATTTGTCACAGCATTTTTACCTACTTAATTTTTTCTTCTGTAGGAAACAAGTGCCTGTTATTCAGTGCCTTCTTGTAGCCAGTCTGCTTTCATCGTTCAGTCATTCTTATATCAAGAAGTCTATTATGGACATGCATTAATCCCTTTTTCCTTCTCTTTTTGAGTGTTTATCTAATTACTCTAGGAAAATGTCCCTTTCTCTAGTCACTTCATTCATTGAGCAGATATTCATTGATTTCCTGCCGTGTCCCAGGCACTCCTTACACACCTCCTCTTCCTTCATTTTTTGTGTGAGTCAGAAAGCAGTTCTCATCATGACTGAGTATAATGGTAGATTGAGTAGTATAGAAGCTTCTCTATTTCCAGATAAGAGGTTCTGAAAGGCTGTTCTGAAGCTCACTCATGAGCAAGTCCATTTTTACTGAGAGATTTCTGTTTGCAGACCAGGGATGCATTTCTACAAAATACGAGCTTAGACTACCAGTTCTTTAAAAAGAGGCAAACCAATTAGTTGTTCGAAAATGGACCAACTTCCTTTACATTGAAAACTTAGAGACAAATACCCCTTTTTGACAGTATGCATAAGAAACTCCTTAAATATAATGTCCAACCCTGCCTTTTCTGTGCACTTTTGGGGGCAGATTTGAATGGGTTTTAATCATCTGTAGCAACAAAGGAACTTTTATCATGCTTTCCAACTAACTCATGACTTTTTTTATGAAGATTACTAATGTAAAAGGTAAATTGTCTGGCACACACAATAGATGATGGGAGTTACTACAATACAGATCGACTCTGTCAAATACTTTTATTCACAGCTGTATTCTGACACATAATCAATAATAAAGGGGTATCAGGATATTCCTCATTGTCACATGTTGCAGAACTTATAGAAGTCCACCTGAAAGTAATAAAAGTATAAGAGCTGAGTCACTGTACAGAAGGGATTGCTTTAAATTGCCAGGTAAATGTATCATGATGTCAAACAAGTTTACAAAACCTACTTACTAAGCTTCTCCAAGTTTTCCTGTACTCTAATATTCTGCTCAGTCACCTAGTTCTGTTTCTTCTATATCTTGCCCTGTCCCAACTCTATATCCATTTTCTCCATGCTTTATATCTCCCTGGAATCTCAGTAACTATGCATTCTTGAATGGTATGTTTGTATGGGTCTCTTTCTCTCCTTCAGAGTTCTTTAACCACATGTGTAGATTTTTCTCTCCTTTAGAGTTCTTTAACCACATGTGTAGATTTTTTTTTTAATAAATGTGTTTCTTTTTTTATTGCTTCTGTTCCTAATTCAAAGACAATTTAAGTAGGCCTTTTTGTTTAAAAAAAAAAAAAAAAGCAAAACCAAGCTCCTAAATTACTTTGGCTTTGTAAGGCGTAATTGTATTTTCTTATGATTCTTTAGTAGAAAGGGGTTGAAAACGGGGATAAGGGAGGCGCAGGGAAGCTTTTCTACTTCTGATCTAGGCTCCGAGGTTGTGAGGCCTTACAAAATTTGTGTTAGATTCCTTCCTCTGGCAATTCTACTTTTGGAAATATCCTTTGACCATTTCATTCAATTCTGCCTCCTGCTTTTCACTGAGTTAACAATAGTTCTTGTCTTTAATTGTGTTTGTGTTCAAGTGAGATCCTCTTTAAAAGATTGCATGATTTTCAACCACCTAAATGCAAAGAGCTTTTTCATGGAAAAGTTATTTTGGTGACATAGTTCTTAATACTAAAATTATTGTATAGCACATATAATATATATACAACCACTTTTTTAAAGAGTCACTTATTAGAGATGCATGAGGTCCTTGAAGACACAATATTTAGATATTTCACTGAAGTAAAATGAGGGGCTTCTTCCCAAATTATATGGCATTTAGAAGTCAAAATAGATAACCTATGGCAAATGTATAATGCCAGACCTTCAAATTCCATGTGGCATCAATATCCTGTTGTGTTACTTTTCACTGTTTCTTGACAGAAAACGTGCCCTTTATTGACCTTCCTTTCATAACAACTGTACTCTTACCAAAAAATTCATTCACATTAAAAGAAAGAGCTATATCAACTTTCGGGCTTCTCTTCTTTAGAAAACTATAAAATAAATATAAAACTTCATTTCATTTTTCTAAATTAAGGGAAAAAATGACTTTACATATTATTTCAGTGGCTTTTAAACATCTGTTCCCACTAGAGGGCATTCTTTCCTTTGATTTTAGTTCATAGGTTTTATGTATTTTATAGAACTGCTAAATACAAGGATAAATATTAAGGATATGAATGCATTCAGATGTACCTTTTACAAATAGTTGTTGTCAGATATGCACATTTCTTTTTATTTACCTGCACCAGTGTCAAAATTGAGGTTAAATTCTATTTCTTAGCATTTTTATTTATTTTACTAAGTGAAATTGATCAGATGGGGAATCATAAATGCCCCACCACAAATTTATGATGTAGCTTGTGCTAGTTACCACTTTATATAACTAGTGATTTTTTGAAATTATGACAAAATGTGGCTAAAGTTTATTCGTTGACAAGCTGATATTTTATTATTTGATTGACTCAATTTTTGCAGGGTATATATAGGATAATGAAACCTAAACTTTTTTTAATCCAGTAGATCTCAGTGCTAACAACTTAGTGGTTCTTAAGCATTGCCTCTCAAGATATTTTATTTGCTCATATTTGTGCTCCTTTTTCTGTTATGACACAATCCTTTTCTATAGGAACTTTAATTCTTACTATCTTAAATATATCGTAGTGATACCATATCAGAAACAGGTCTGTTCTTCCTATCAAGAAATTGATAACTTTACATATGACATATATGTTCTATTTCAGATTCTTTTGGACCTTCTGGAACTACATAGAACCATTTTTGTTAACCAGGGACTGTGCAGCAAGAATCTTAACTTATTTTCTCTAATAGGAGCTGTATATTATCTCTAGTTGACTCGGAGGGAGCAAATTTGGTAGTCCATGTTGTAAAATGAATTCTGAGAGATGTACTTAGAAGGGACTGTGTTTTCAGTGGGCAATCTGGGGTCCTTTTAAGGCTGAATAAGATTACTAATTCTGAATGGGGGCAAGGGAAGACCCGTATGTGCTGATGAAAAACTGGCAAAGCCTATGCATGCTTAAGCTATGTGTTTTTATTTAGGCATGCCAATGGATGTGTTTTTATTTAGAGATTTAGAGCTACTTTCAGTCAGAGAAGTGTCAAATCTTGTATAAAATTAAGTATTAACAAGCTTTTGATGACAGATTACAAGTATTAAAGGGCAAAGCTTTTAAAATGAGAAGGGACAGCAGGCTCATGGAAAATTGTTCTATAACATTTATACTTCCCTGACTTCGTATTAGTGGTATACTGTCACAAAAATTAATTCACTGAAGCGTACTTGCTACCATAGATTACTATGAAGTGATTCTTATGTTGTAAGAAATTCTTCTGTTTATCTAACTTAATGTTTGGCGAATGCACGTATGTTTGACAAATACATATTTATGCTTGAAATAGTGATTTTCAATCATTAAAATTGTTAAATATCTTTCAGTATTTAAAAAATCAGAAACATTTTAGAAATGATTATATCAAAAACAGATAGTAACTTAAAGCCTTATTTCTAAAAAGCTTACTGTTAACTCCTTCCTATTGGTTGTAGATGAAGTTTGACACCATCCCCACCTTCAGCCCTAAGATTTAGGGAATTTACATTTAAATATCTTTGAATTAAATCAGAAGAGTAGAATAGGTAAGGGACCAGCAGCATCTACATCTTCTTACTGAAAATGATGCAGTGTTTAGCAGTATCACAGTTTTGTTCACTTATACTTGTCGGTAGGCATGTCTACCACAGGAAGAAAAGGCAAGCCTCTAAAATAGTGTCAAGTTGGACACACCAAAAAATTAATTTTCAAAGCTGTGTTTACTTTTCTGGCACCTTTTTATAGCACAGTTCATGCTGCATATGTTTGGCAAAATCATTGTACCTAGTTACATTAACTTTCATTTGTTTCCAGTATTTTCAATGTTATACTTAAAGCATTTTCACACTTAATAACTATTTTGAATAATCAGATTTCAAAATGTTTCATCTTTTTGCTCATGTTTTTTGAGTGAAGCTTTCTTATTTTGTACCATTTATCCATCTCTGCTCTATTATTCTCTCTAGCACTTATCTTCTAATTTGCTTTCATAACTTTGTTTGTATGCCTGCCTTCATCCATTGAAATGTTAGCTTTTTGAAGCCAGAGCTTTGTTTTGTTAATTGCTGTATCCCCAGCATCTGGAACATAGTAGGTATTTAACATTTGCTGAATTTGCTGAAAAACTGACTTGATGCCATCATTTGAGTCTCAGTGTGACTTGGTGGGAACTCAGTACAAATTGGAAATCTCAACGATCTTGAAGGATATTTTGAGAATTTAAAAGGTTGTGTATACTATTATGAACATCAGATTACATACCATGAAATGTGATAACATAATCTTAGCTACATCTAAATGAACTATTATGTTAGCACCTTAAATATTTAAGACTTGTGGGCCCCCCAGTGGCGCAATGGATTAAGCACAGCACTATGAAGCTATCCAGAGCCACTGTAACACCGGCCAGAGAGATTGCCATGCCAGAGGGATTACCACATGGTGCAGCAGACCTCTCCTGCCTTGCTCGCTGCTCCCCTCAGCAGTGTACTTCAGTCGATTTGCCTGTTCTGCTCCCCGCTCTGTGTCTGGTGAATCCTCTCATCACCCCACACCTCTGGCCTACACCCCAGCTTGTATGCATAAATAAATAAATAAAAACTTAAGACTTCATTTTTTAATTCTCATAGAAAACTTGTAAATGAAGAAATTAAGCAGAGGACAATTGACTTGCCTAAGAGCTCATTGTTAATGACTACGTAACGACAGGAACCCCAGTTTCTTTTCAAAATAGAAATGTGGGGCCTCCCTGGTGGTGCAAGGGATTAAGTCTCAGCACTGTGAAGCTATCAGCAGCCACAACAGCACAAGTTGCAATCCCCAGCCAGGGAGCTAACCCACATGGCAGCAGACCTCTCCTGCCTTGCCTGCTGCTCCCCTCAGCAGTGTATTTCAGTCACTCTGCCTGTTCTGCTCCCCACTCTGTCTCTGGTGAGTCCTCTCACATCCCCCCTACCCCCCCTACCCCCCCACACCCCAGCTCTTGTATGCATAAATAAACAAATCTTAAAAAAAACAAAATAGAAATGCATTCATTCAAAAACATTTATTGAGAATCTGTAATGTGACAAAAACTATCTTGTTTTCTACCGGAACTGACAGCCCCAAGATTGTTATAAGCAATTCCACCTTTAGTTTTGTTTTTTCTGATTGGAGGAGGGGAGATTTATTTAAAAACAGATTTATTAAAAATGGAGCAAATGAGAACATTTGCTAAATAAATGGAAAGACCAAGGAAGGATACCACCAATCCCCTCTGCCAGATCTGAAAGAAGGCTACCTTTCAAGATCTCTAAGAGCTCCACACCTTCCAGAGAGAACCACTAACCAAAATTCTGGTTATCGTTCCCTTGTTTGTTTGTTTTTTTTAAGATTTATTTATGCATACAAGAGCTGGGGTGTAGGCCAGAGGTGTGGGGTGGTGAGAGGATTCACCAGAGCAGAGTGGGGAGCAGAACAGGCAGATCAACTGAAATACACTGCTGAGGGAAGCAGTGAGCGAGACAGGAGAGGTCTGGTGCTGCAGTGGCTGCTGATAGCTTCATAGTGCTGAGACTTAACCCCTTGGGCCGCCAGGAGGCCCCCCTTGTTTTATTTTTATGATTTTGTTGGTGGGGAAAGGATGTCCTGAACAGACTCTACAGATGGGTTTTATGGACCTCACCCCCACCTCAGACCAAAGAGAGCCCAGACACCAAGGACTACAAATACCATAATGTCATCACCAAAGGGATGATTGCAGGGAACTGAGGGCGGAGTTAAGCAACCAGCTGTGGGCCTTGGGGGCTCTGGGCTTTTCCTGATTTTTAGTGTGCCATTGGGATTCCAGCTCAGTGGAACTGGTAGGAAGCATTCACCAATTTAGCTTTCTTTTTTTTTCCTTTGAGTTGTTCCTTTCTTCATTTCCCCTCCTTTTGTAAAAAAAAAAACAAACCCTTATTTTATTGTGTGTGTCTGCAGTTGAGTCTTACTATATATAAGTCCCTTTTTAAGCGCATGGGTGAGGACCCACAGTCAGGCAACCCATTTCATATCGGGGTTGCCCTGTAACAGTTTTGCTGCATACTTGATTTTCTAAACTAGATAATGCTTTTGAACTTTATACATGTGGTTCTTTTTTTTTTTTTCTTCCCCCTTTGTGGGTCTTTTTGAGACTCTCTCAGATACACAGTTGTCCTCCCTGGTAGATAGGATTTTTTTTTAAGATTTATTTATTTATTTTTAAAGATTTATTTATTTATACATACAAGCTGGGGTACGGGCCAGAGGCATGGGGCGATGAGAGGGTTCACCAGAGACAGAGCGGGGAGCAGAACAGGCAGATCAGAAATACACTGCTGAGGGGAGCAGCGGGCGAGGCAGGAGAGGTCTGCCGCACCATGTGGGATTCTCCTGGGCTGGGCGTCGAACTCGCATCACGAGCTGTCGAGCTGTCGACAGCTCCACAGTGACAGCTCCACAGCGCAACGCTCAACCGCTGTGCCACCAGGGGAGGCTCGATTTTTTTTTTTTAAACTCATTCTGTAATGAACTGTTGATGGACCTTTAGGTTAAGTCTTTTTTGTTGTTGCAAAAATTATTGTGAATATATGCACATATGCAGGACATATATTTAAGAATGAAACTGCAGGTTCAAAGAAGTTCCTTTTTAACTTTACTAGACTATGAACAAAGTTTTCAAGGTGTTTATATTTTCTCCCACCAGCTGTTTCTGTTGTTCCTTATCTTCAGTATCAAGTCAGTTGACATCTAGGTTTTTGCCATATTGATAGATGTAAAATAATAGCTTATAATTGTTTTATTTGCAGTTCTTTGACAACTGATAAGATTGAGCACTTTTAAAATGTGTTTGGCCATTTATGTTTGTCGTTCTTTGTAGTGCCCATTGAAGTCTTTCCCATTTTTCTGTTGAGTGTTTTTCTTTTTACTGATATGTGAGAGTTCTTGATGTATTTTGAATACCAACCTGTTAATGTATGTTGTACATGTCATCAGTTTCTGGGTCTTATCTTTTCCACCACTCTAGGGAATTAGAAGATGGGAAAAAAAGTCTTTTAATGTGGTTAAAAGACTCTGTATGGGGCCTCCCTGGTGGCGCAGCGGTTGAGCGCTGGGCTGTGGAGCTGTCGGCAGCTGCGACGCGAGTTCGACGCCCAGCCAGGGAGAGTCCCACATGGTGTGGCAGACCTCTCCTCCTCGCCCGCTGCTCCCCTCAGCAGTGTATTTCTGATCTGCCTGTTCTGCTCCCCACTCTGTCTCTGGTGAGGCCCCTCACCACTCCACACCTCTGGCCTGAACCCCAGCTGTACGTATAAATAAATAAATCTTAAAAAAAAAAAAAAAGACTCTGTATGGCTCAGATCCTGTGTGTTTCCACATATGTGTGTAAGATTTAAGAAATTGTTTCCTCCTCTGAGCTCATGATAATATTCCCCTATATTGCTTTCCAGAGATTTTTTTTTTCCTTTCCACATTTGTATTCCAACCATCTGGAATTGATTTTTGTGTTTGGAATCTGTTGAAGAGATTGGATTTTATTTTTCCCACATATGGATAATCACCTGTCCTGGCACTATTTGTTGTCTCCTCTTCCCTTTCCTCACTGATCTCTAATGACCATACTGTATCATAAAATAGATTTCAACATGTGTGCATCTGTTTCTTGAGTTTCTATTCTGTTCCATTGACTGGTTTTCTCTATGCTGATACCATTCCATATTAATTGCTGTAACTTTATAATAACTTTTCACATGTTAAGAAAATCCCTATTGTTTTTCTTAAGCAAATCCCATCTTGTTTTTCTTGAGCTTTTCATGACCCATTTCAATCTGCAAAATAATTTGAGTCAGCTTATGTTCTGCCAAAAATTCTTTCATGATTTTGATTAGAATTGCATTGAATTCACAGATAAATTTTGGGAGTATTGGCATTTTATTCATGCTCAACCTTCCAGTCAGTAAACCTGTTATTTTTATTTTTCAAAGTCGTCCCTTATTATCTTTAAGTGCATTTTTCCTAACTTGTTTCATAAGGGCTGCATATCTTTGGTTAGATTTATTTATAGGCAATTTATAAATATTGTGGAAAATGGCATAATTTTTTTATTGTGGTAAAATAGACATAACATTAAGTCTATCATTTAAACCCTTTTTACATGTACAGTTCAGTGGCATTAAGTATGGTCACATTGTATATCTCTGCTATCCATCTTCAAAACTTTTCTATCCTCCCAAACTGAGATTCTGTACCCATTAAGCAGTATTTCCTATTCTGCCTGCCACTTAGCCCCTGATAATCACTGTTTATATCTTTTTCTATGATGTTGACTATTTTATTATGTAAGTGGAGTAGAAATAACATAATTTCAGTAATCCATTTTCCCTTTTTTCAGTGAAGAAATACAATCAGTATATTAAATTGTTTTTTGTATTTAGCAACCCTATACTTAAAATATATTTAAAAGCCAACCATACTTGGGGTGTTTTTTTTTTCACATGAACAAGCATATCACATGAAAATAAAAGGCATTCCCTGCTATTAAACCTGTCCTCTTGAATTTTACATTTTAATTTGTTGCACACACACACACACACACACACCCTTTTTAATGTCTCAATGTTTGGTTCATTTTCTAATCTGCTTCCCCTCTTCAAGCTTCAAAAGTTTCTTTTAACTTACCCATTTCTGATATAAACTCTTTGCCGGTTTGTTTCTGCTACGTTTATTTCTGTATCGCTTTAAATTCTTGAAGTGAGGCTTTTGGAATATCTTGGTAGTCTGAATTTGGGATGTCCACCTGTAAGAGGATTGGGCTGATTGTGGTTATGATTTCTCAAGGTTTTTGTTGTTGCTTTTTTTTTTTTTTTTTTTTTTTGGTGACAATGGGGGAGGGAGGAGGAGCTTTATAATACAGTAGGGAGGATTCCTAGCTCACCCATACCTGGAGGGTTTATTAGGATCCCATCTCTATGAGTATTGCCTGTTAGATACTCCATCTTCTGCAGACATGGTGTTTACTTCCTGTGTTTTGTCCCGCAGTGCTGTGCAAATCTAAAATCAGATTTTTTTTTTTAATTTTTTTGATGTTTATTTATACATACAAGCTGGGGTACAGGCCAGAGGCGTGGGGTGGCGAGAGGGTTCACCAGAGACAGAGTGGGGAGCAGAACAGGCAGATCAGAAATACACTGCTGAGGGAAGCAGCGGGCGAGGCAGGAGAGGTCTGCCGCACCATGTGAGATTCTCCCCAGCTGGGCTTTGAACTCGCATCGCTTGCTTTGGACAGCTCCACAACGTAGAGCTCAACCGCTGCGCCACCAGGGAGGCCCTAAAATCAGATTTTTACCTGCTTTATGGTAAATGCATGCGCCCCAGAATCACTCCAGCTACCAGTTTGTCTTTCATTGTTCTACCCTCTTGCTAGCTCATCAAGAACTTGAAAAAAATTGTCTTTACATTTTATCGAACATTTTAAGTTATTTTCATTAGGAGTATAAATCAGGATAACAAATGTACCATATTGTTGGAAATTCCCATGTGTTACTACATTCTTTCTACTAATCATTTTGGAAAGGAACTCAACTGGTTAATGAGCATCTTAAGAAGTTTATGAAAATGAAATGGAGACTAGCATTTTACAGCTGCTAATTAACGATATTTCTCTTTTTTATAGGTGTCAGCTGTGATGCATGTTTAAAAGGAAATTTTCGAGGTCGCAGATATAAGTGTTTAATTTGCTACGATTACGATCTTTGTGCATCTTGTTATGAAAGTGGTGCAACAACAACAAGGCATACAACTGACCACCCAATGCAGTGCATATTAACAAGAGTAGATTTTGGTATGTATTTAGTTAAAAATTCAGTGGATTATCATTTAGAATTTTGTGTGTGAAGAAATAAAGGCAAAAATGTTCTAAAACTATCCCCAACAGTGTATGAGACTCCAAATTCATTACTAATAAAATGAATATATCCTTTATAGTCTAAGTAATTATTTGTCTTAACAGAAATGTATACAACTGACAAGGCATGAAACGGAAGAGTGCCTCAGTAAAGAAGGCATAAAATTAGACTGACAATTATTGCTAACAGTACACAGGTGCGCTTGCTCTAGTTATGAGAAATTATTTATTTTATTTCTATAATTGATTATTTCTATGTTTGATTGTTATTTCTATAATTGATTATTAGACATTGTCAATCCATAGAATGAACTATAAATGTTTCCTGCCAGTTTTTACCTGGTCAGCACTTACTTTTTCTTCATTGCCATCCTATTGGTTATGAAGTTATATCTAATTTGGGTTTAATTGGACTAATAATGTTGAGCATCTTTTCTTTTGCTTATTGTCTATTTGTTTATCCACTTTGGAGAAATGTTTATTTAGATGCTTTGCCCATTTTTTCAATTGGGTAATGTGTCTTTTATTACTGTGTTTTAGTAGTCCTGTGTATGTTCTATGTTCAAGTTGCTTGTTAAATGAATGGCTTACAGAAAATCTCACCCATTCCATGGATTTGTCTTTTCACTTTCTTGATGGTGTGTTTTGAAGTATAAAAGCATAAATGTTCTTTTTTTTTTCTTTTTCTCTTTTTGCTTTTGGTATCATTGGATAATCCAAGATTATGAAAATTTAAATCTATGATTTCTTCTAAAATTTTAGTTTTTGCTTTGTTTTTAGATCTTCTATCCGTTTTGAATTAATTTTTATATATGGAGTAAAGTAGACATCAAGCTTGATATTTTCACATATGAATATCCAGTTGCCCCAGCAGCATTTATTGAAAAGACTTTCTTTACCCAATAAATTGGTATTCTTGTTGAAAATCAGTTGGCTGGAGAGAGTGGAAAATGGGGTGACGTCATAGTCAAGGGATACAAAGTTTTCTTATGGAAGATAGATTTGAGAGATCTAATGCACAGCATGGTGACCATAATTACCAAAATTGTATTCTATTCTTGAAATGTTCAATAGGAAGATCTTAAATTAAATCTTCTCACTACACATACACATCCATATATGACATGCACAGTGGTAACTACAGAGATGAGAGATATTAATTAGCTTAATAATGGTGATCTTTTCTGAGTCTATACATATATCAAAATACCAAGTTGTATAATATAAATATATGTAATTTTTAAATGTCAACGATATGTCAATAAATTTCTTTAGAAAAGAAATCGGTTGAACATAAATGTGAATGTTTATTTCTGTATTATCCATCTAATCCATTGACTTATATGTCTATCTTTATACCATTACCACACTCTCTTAATTACTGATGCTTTGTAAACTTTGAAATTGAGAAGTGTGAATCTTCCAAATGTGTTCTTTAAAATTATTTTAAGTATTTTTGGTTTTTTGGGTTTGATAGGTGAGAAAATTCTGTTATTTTTATATATATATATTCCTACTTACCTCAAATCCTTCTGACAAGTCTTATGTGCATAATAAAAGATCAATATTTTTAAGATAGTTCAAATCTCCCTAAAAGTAAATGCAAACAAGTCTATCATAATGAATCCTTTTTAAAAAATTTTTCTTTTCAAAAAGTGATTAAATCTTCTTAAATTAGGCATTTGTTTCATATTAAATAATGAGAGTTCTTTGTAGAGAAATGGCTTAAAATACTAAATATACTTTTAAATGTATTACATTTTGTTCTAACAGTGGAGAAAAATAGGCTTATTCCTTGAGATGTACTTATGAGGCAAGCAAAATATTCCCAGACTTGGTCAGCTTTTTTATAACCAAGCAGGATAGAGTATGTTTTAGTAGCAACCCATTCAAGTTAGCACTTTCAAAGACTGAATACATAGTGTCCTTTCTGCTATAAGAATGGATGTTCTATAGACAGATAGCTGCGTCTGGGCCATATTAATATGGGCATATTGATCATCATCATCTGTTCTTTCCCTCAGAGCATTTGTGTTCTTGCATATGATACACTCTGCTGATTCTTTTTGTTAACTGACACTGGCATTGCCACAGTATATGCAGATAAGAAATAAATTACAATAAAAATAGAACCATATGAAATAAGAGATGTTTCAAAATATGAAGCAATAAAAAGCTGTTTGCCTTTTTTTCCTCATAAGGCTATAGTAGCCATATGGAATTTTGAAGAGGTATCATAGAGTCCTTGGGAGAATCAGGATGATACAGATGCAGACAGAGAGGTACCTAAGCATACCTTGACAGATTGAGGCTGTTGGTGGAGATTTCAGGCACACTTTTTTTTTTTTTACATTATTGTGCCACATGATTACATTTTTAAATATTAAGAAAACTAAAAGTAATTTCTCAATGCAATTCACTTTATCTTTTAGATTTGTACTATGGTGGGGAAGCTTTCTCTGTAGAGCAGCCACAGTCTTTTACTTGTCCCTATTGTGGAAAAATGGGCTATACGGAGACATCTCTTCAAGAACATGTTACTTCTGAACATGCAGAAACATCAACAGAAGTGGTAAGTGATACAACCTTGTTTCTAAAATGATGCTGTAAGATACATTATTTCTAAGATAAATAAGGCTCGCTTACTGTCATCTAAGTGTAGTGATACTATTTGTGTAATAATTATTAAAATTGCCTTTCACATCAGATTTTACACATCCTAGAATGTTGCATGTGCACAAGATAATAATGTCCTTCATTTGTCCCACACAAGCCTTTCTTGCCCTCTTGCTAAAAGAACAATGTGGAATCTTAACCAAACTCAGGAGCCCTCCTTCAGTATGTGCATTGTGAAAAGGTTAAGACCCCACCCTGCAACACCTATCTTTTTATATTTATTCTTGCTACCTGCCTGATTTTTCTTCTGTAAGGAAACTTTCACAGGAAAATTGAAAAATTAAGCAGCAATTTATTGTCACATCTCATTGTAACATATCATTGGCCTTACTTAATTTTCATCAGATCAAATCTCTTGCCTCCTAGGTTAAAACTTTGGGGTCTCTTGAAGTTCCTTTTACTCTTACCTTTTCCTATGATAATAAGCCAAGGAACCAGAATACTATACAAAGAAAGTCTTGCCTTGAAAGCTTTTTTCATTTGAAATCTGAGTCAGCATACATTCAACTTTAAGAGATGATAAAGTATACCCAAGTCTCCTTCCCCCTTAACCGTTGGTGGTAATAGATGAAGTGAGGGATGAGAGATGGAACTACAGGGGTGGAATTTGGAGAATTTAGCATAAGCAATTGCACATTGACTCAACTAATAAGCCCCTAACTGACCTCAAAACAAATTGAAGCTCAAGAGAAATAAAGTAGTAAGTCCTGAGGCCATAACAGTTAGTAAGGGGCAGTGCCAAGTGTTTGAACTCAGCAAGAGTCCCTCTGGGTTGTACAGTCCCTACTTAATTAACCGCTGTCCTATTCTGTCTCTGCTGTAGTTCGTTGTTACAGCTGTGAGTAATACAGGTTCACTTTCATTCGCATTTATACCATTTGGTGCTTACAGTTTTTATAAGATTTATAGTTGAAACAGTTGGTAAATTTACATTATACAGTCCTGCAGCCAAATTTTTATTATCTGACAGCTCAGAAATGCTCTTATCTTACACTGTGGAGAGCCTCCGAACACTATTTTTACATTTTGCTATTGTTCTTATGTCATTCTTTCTCTTTACAAAGGTGACTTTGCTTCCTTTTAGTACAGATACCAGTATGAAAAATGCTGACTTGCTTCCATCTCCATCCTGGTTATTTTAATTTTTCCTTGATATAATTTCTTTTAAGTTTGGGTACTCCATTTACCTAGATACAATAAGAAGGAGTTTCTCTAATTATAAACTAGGCATTTTAAAAATCATTATTAGCTAATGAGCAGTAGTATAGTACTTTTATCACGCCACTGGAGCAGAACTGCTCTGCTCTCCACATTCAAATTTGGAGAATCTAGGGGCCTCCCTGGTGGCGCAAAGGGTTAAGCTTCAGCGCTGTGAAGCTGTCTGGCAGCCACTGCAGCACAAGTTCGATCCCCCAGTCAGGGAGCTAACCCACATGACACAACAGACCTCTCATGTCTGGTCTGCTGCTCCCCTGAGCTGTGTACTTCAGTCGATCTGCCTGTTCTGCTCCCAGCTCTGTCTCTGGTGACTCCTATCACCACTCCACACCCCTGGCCTACACCCCAGCTTGTATGCACAAATAAATGAATCTTTAAAAAAAAAACAACAAAGCAAAATTGGAGAATCCAGTGGAAATTTGAATTCATTACATGAATGAAAAGCTAATTGTTTTATAAAAATAAGAATCAGCCTCAGCAGCCTTCCCTTTAATTTTTTCCTGAAAGTACTCATAATTTGTTTACACTCCTTTATAACTGACACAAATTTAAAATTATATACTCCCCATTCTACTTGTGGTTTTTTCGTCTGTCTTCTAGAAGTTGTGTTGAGTAATGCTTTTTCATTAAGTTCCCAGTCTTTGTTATATAGCTTAAGACAGTGGTCATACTGGTCTGGTATATCCCTGCAGGTATATAGCAACAAGGCAGTGCTTCTCTTAATTGGTATTTGTGAAATATTTTTCAGTATTTCTCCTTCTTCATTAACTCTTGGTCTTTGTATAAGTACCGATTCTGCCTCTGTTCCTGCCCATAACACATCTGAATATTTCAAAGTGAAAAATAGCAAGCAGCAAGAATCTTTGACATGAAGTTACAGGGTCTCGTCTTGTCTCCCCTCCCCTCCCCTCCCTTCCCCTCCTCTCTTCTCTTCTTTTCCTTTTTTATGCACATGAGAGCTGGGGTGTAGGCCAGAGATGTGCAGGGGTAGGGGGGCGGTGAGAGTATTCACCAGAGACAGAATGGGGAGCAGAACAGGCAGATTGACTGAAAAACAGTGCTGAGGGAGCAGTGGGCGAGGCAAGAGAGGTCTGCTGCGCCATTTGGGAAGCTCCCTGGCCAGGGATTGAACTTGTGCTGCAGTGGCTGCTGATAGCTTCATAGGCTGAGACTTAACTCCTTGCGCCACCAGGGAGGCCTGATACAGGGTACAGGGTCTTTTCTTCCTTGAAATATGGCTGGCACACAGCAGGTGCTTTATATTTGACTTACTAAAAGAAAGGACTGGTGCCAACCAGTTGTTAAATATTTTAAGTGTCTCTCTGTATATATGTGAAGTATGTTACAAACTCTAGTATGGTATAGTTATATGTAAATGTCCAGGTGCTACTACTATGTGTCTTCCTCTTGCCCCAGCCCTCCCCCACTTGCCCTCCAGTGTTTTGCCAGAGTTATAGTTAATCAAACATTTGTAAATTCTGGAGTTCAAGAGTAACTCACCTCATTCTGGTGGGGGATTATATTCACATAACAACTCACTATATCTTTTTCTGTTCCTGTTTACATCTTTTTTTCTAAATGCTCAATTTGCTGTCTTGCTGTGCACATGTTTTCTTCTGCATATGCCCTCTAGACTACCAGTTTGTACCTTCCTATAGGTCTTAAGATCTCAACCCTCTAATAAACATTCCTTTGAAATATTTGGAGGCAATTGGATATATCCCTGTAGATTTAAGATTTGCTGTCACCACCAGTAAACATTTACTGATAATATGACATGACATAGCTAATAAGAAAGTCTATTGAAGGTTAATTTTTAAAACAAATTTGTAGCCTTGTCTTTTTTTTTTTTAATTTGTTTCCTTACCTCCTTTTTTAATGTTCAGGAGGCTTTTCATTGGTTTTAATTAATTTAATTGATTGTTTTTAATCAATTGTTTTTAATGTTCAGGAGGCTTTTCATTGTTTAAAATCAGATACTGTGAAAAACTACTTCTGACATAGAATGTATATGTAAGGTGATTACTACTTAAAAATCAAAACAGATTGGGTGGGAGACTCAGGAATTTATATAAACACCAATGAGATAAATAGTATAATTCTAAGATTAAGTACAAGTTTTTGTAAACCTTCATAGTTATCACAAAATTTGGTAAGGTGGGACAGCTAACTGGATTTTGATTATGGGAAGAATTAAGTGGGGAAGTAGTATAGTATGTAATTATCATGAAATGCAAGTGTTAAAAAGCCAAATATGCGTTAAAAGAAAAAAAGTACTAGTAGAGAAAAAGACGCAGTTTGAAACAGTACAATTGCTGCAGTAACTGTTGCCACTACTCAACTGCATTTAGCTAGAGAGATTATAAATGATCAGAATTTAGTACCATTTGTGAGTTTTATTACTCATTTTTATAAATCTTTTCTATTTTATAAATCTTTTTCCTAAGTTTGGTATTTGATTATTTTTGCATATTTGGAAAATAATAGTTATTTTGAGCACATTTACTTGTTTAAGATCAGATTGTAGTACTTTTGATTTTAGGTGTGATGTAGCTATTAGTATCCCAGCAAACTTTTTACTTGATAGCAGGGAAGAAAATGAAAGGAAACTCTTTGGGCATTCCATATTTGTTCTAGGATAAGTGTGTGTTTGTGTTTTAAGGATTTCTATAAGAAATCAAGTTCCTGGGGCCTCCCTGGTGGCGCAAGGGGTTAAGTCTCAGCACTGTGAAACTATCAGCAACCACTGAAGCACGAGTTCAATACCAGGCCAGGGAGCTTCCCACATGGTACAGCAGACCTCTTCTGTCCTGCCTGCTGCTTCCCTCAGCAGTATATTTTCAGTTGATCTGCCTGTTCTGCTCCCCACTCTGTCTCTGGTAAATCCTCTCACCCCCTGAACCTCTGGCTTACACCCCAGCTCTTGTGTAAATTAAAAGAAAAGAAAAAAAAATTAAAAGAAAAAAAAATCGAGTTCCTTAAGAAAGGAAAACCAAGAGAGGAATTGTTTAGCGTATTCTGAAAACAAGCTCATGGTAGCTTTTCAGTAAGGTGCCTAGGCCTAATATTTGAGAATGTGTTGTCTCTGGATATGGTTTTTATTGCTCAATTATTTACCATGTGTTGAAGCAAAATCCTAAAGGGAAAAACAAAGCAGTATTCAGAAGGGAGTGCTGGATAAGAAAGCGAGTCTGACATCTTCATTCATTTTGAATTATTTTTTTTCTTTTGACCACTGTTCTAGTTTCTTTGTCCTATGAAATATTAACTTGTCTAATTCATTGTCCAGGTAGCTAATTTCAAGTCAGTATGTGGAAATGTTTTGCAGGAAGATTTATAGGGTATATGTTACAAATTAAATATGGCAGTTATTGGCAACTTATAAGGTAGCTCAGAATTTCTTTAGCACTTTGAACTCAGCCTTATCTTTTCTCCTCTGACCGGCCTTACTTTTCCTGCCCTCCCCACAAGTTAGGAAAAAAAAAAAAAAAAACACAGACTGATTTAAAGAAAATTACTTGAAGATTCCAACCCCGGAATTCATAGCTGAGGTCATTTTATTTATGTAGCTTTACCAATCTTGATATCACTTGACAAACTGGTTATGCCTTTGAGAAGAGAACTATACAAGTTTCTGTCATTGCCAGACCGTAATTTAAACTCATTATAAACAACATATACCCACTGACTTAGGTGGAGTTAATTTCTGTTCTTCACTAAAATTGTTGATGGCTTTTGGGCACTGGCTCCCTACCTCTGTCTTGCAGCTAGCTCTCGGGTTCTTATTGACACTACTTAGCAACAGTAGGCTCCCATTTCCTTTTCTCAAAGTCTACCATAAAATCTGTAACTTACCCCAGGAATATAAGAAAATAGAGCTTAGACTGGGAATTTTCTTCTAGGTAAACATGACAGCTTATTTCTAGATTAGACAGGATAAATGGGAGAGGTCTGATTCCTTGGAGATATTTTTCTTTATGGCTAAATTATGTCATTCAAACTTTGTGAATTTCCAGGACATCAGTACACACATAGAATTTAAAATTCTGTCCAGGAAACATGTTTAAAACCAAAAACAATTATTTAAAACTTTAAAATCACATATAAAAATGTAAGGAAATTTTCTAAAAATGAATATAACGAAACTCCCAAACATTCTAAATGTTGCTCTTTAGAAGCAGGTGACACTTCCAACCTTAGCATTAAAATAGGGAGACTGGAACTAAGGAGACAAATTAATTCAGTATTAAGTAACTTATACTTTATACATTAATGTCAGTGTTCTGTTGCAACAACAGAAAATTAGATTATAATCTGGTTGAGCAGTGTGCTTATTGAAAGCTTTAAAGGACTTATATCTGATTGGCAAAAATGGATGGCTGTCATGCTAGCACCTACAACTTAAGATGATTCTAGAAGTCCCAAAAGGAATTTATTGACTATGTAACACACCCTTTCCACTAGTGCTTTTCTGTGTGTTCTCAAAGTTAGGTTCCAATATTTAGTCTTTATAGTCATTTTACCTACAGATTTTTTTTATAGATTTATCTATCTATGGATATAAGAGTTGGGGTGTGAGCTAGAAGTGAGGTGGGGTGAGAGATTCACCAGAGACAGAGTGGGGAGCTGAACAGGCGGATTAACTGAAATACACTCTTGAGGGGAGCAGCAGCTGAGGGGCAAGACAGGAGAGGTCTGCTGCGCCATGTAGAACACTCCCAGGCCAGGATCGAACTCGTGCTGTAGTGGCTGTGGTTAGCTTCATAGTGCTGAGACTTAACCCCTTGTGCCACCAGAGAGGCCCTATCTACAGATTTTATAAGATAAAATATTTTCAGTTGGGTAAATGATCCAAAAACCTGAAGTTATCAGTTAACTTCCTCAGTTGTTAGCTCAGTAAAATGTCAACTTTTTTTTTTTGTAGTATTCAAATATAGCGTGAATTTTTTTGTGTATCTTGGCTTTAAATTCTAATGACTCTTTTTGGTTGTTTTCTGTAAAAGAAATTTAAAAATTTTTCACTGTATTGCAAGTGACCAGAAAATCTGCCTTTCAGAACAAGTCTTGACATATTTCTGGAACTGAGTTTAAGAGCCCTTCAAAAGGAGTGACATAAATTATACCCCAGTTTGAATAAATAATTTCCAAAAAAGAGATGAAATTCACTTAATTTTAATGGTGGCTGGTTCATTGTTCACTTCTGGATAGTTTCACTATGCTCATTTTTTTATTAATAACTCAGGATATTAAGTTAACACTGACTTGGTACTCAATAAGTACTTAATTGTACTCAACAAATAAATGAATTGTTCCATTCAGAGTAACAGAATTATGCAGTATAACAAATTTAATCAGTCAGAACTTTAATATACTAACTCACTTATGGATTTCACAGCATAGGTTCTTTGACTGAAAATTGGGCTACAGTTATAAAGAACAGCACAAGGAAAAGTGTTGTAGAAGATGCTCTATCTTAAATAACGTTCACAAAGCTTTACTTAGGTGTTTTTATTTAAATTTATTTATGCTGCATATGTATCATAAAAAAGGAAGGACCCCCAACTTAAGTCAGGGCTATTTCTGTAATATCCTTTGGATTCACACTTTGGAACTCAGAGCATAGTAAGCACATAAGCTGGCAGAACATATCATGTGGCGAACTTTTGTTTCAGAGTTAACTTAGGAACACCTAGCTAACCTATTAGAAAGTTAGTATGGTATTAAACAACATGGGAAAAACATATGACTTTATTTTGTTTTCTCTTAATATGTTTACCACTAGGGGGAAAAGCAAATTCACTTAAGGATAAAGAAATAAGCAGGACTTTCTGAAGACAGTAGGTTTATGGCATTGGACAGGTTCTTCACAACATTTTAATTTTGCTTAGAACCAGTAACTCCTCAAATACAAAGCAATACTTTTCAACCATGATTTACTTCATATCTTTTTTTTTTTTAAAGATTTATTTTTTATTTATACATACAAGCTGGGGTACAGGCCAGAGGCATGGGGCGGCGAGAGGGTTCACCAGAGACAAGAGTGGGGAGCAGAACAGGTAGATCAGAAATACACTGCTGAGGGGAGCAGCGGGCGAGGCAGGAGAGGTCTGCCGCACCATGTGGGATTCTCCCTGGCCGGGCGTCAAACTCACATCGCTGCTGCCGACAGCTCCACAGCGCCGCGCTTAACTGCTGCGCCACCGGGGAGGCCCTTAACCTCATATCTTGGCTCAAGCTGCAATAAAGGAAAGGAATGAGGAGTGGAAAAGGGAAAGGAATTTTTGAGTAAGACTGGATAGAGAGCAAGGAAACAGGAGGATGGAGACTGTAGGTGGTCTTATATGTGAGAAAAAGTAAGGGGTGCCAGACCAAAGATTGAGTTGTTAGCCATAAAAAAGGAAAAGTATGAGGAGAACACATTTACTTTACCTCACTTCTTTGCCCACAGAGGATAGATAATGTCAGAAAAAGGGCTGTTACAGATCATTTCTGGGCCAGTTTTTAAGGACAGCTTGCAAAGGGAAACATTTTTACTGGCCTTTTGTAAGACAAATATTTATAACTTAGGTAGCTCTCCAATTAATAACCAAGAACATTACATTCACATATGTAAAATGTGAAATGTTGTTTTCTAAAATCATCAAGTTCTTGGAGAAAGGTACTTAACTGTCAGTGTAACAAATGTTAAAATGGCTTCTACCCACACAGACTTCATGGCAGGTCTAAAGACCAAATTAGCTCATTAAACGCAGTTGGAGATTAAGTCAGAAAGGAGTCAAAAAGGGCTTTGTGAGTTTGAGATAGGCCTTGAAAAATAGTGTGATTTCCAAAAGTGGACAGAATGGGGAGGGAATGGCATTGTTCAGAAAGAAGAGACAACATGAACCAAGATGTGGCTGTGAAAAAGAACATAGTCTGTGGAGAGTATTATGGGAAATAAAATTGAATCAACTGAGTGAGAGGCCAGATTATGAGAACCTTTTAAGCCAAAATATTTATCCACTTGACTTAGTAGACAATAAAGAGGTCTTTAAAAAGTGGATCAGCCTAGTGATGAAGAACCAACCTAACTCCTCAGCATCTCCTGAGTGATTTTGATGGAAGACCTTTCTCTCCAAAATGCTGCAGTCTGGCTTCCCTTAACACCAGGTTAATATACTGGGTCGGATAGGCTGTTTTTTAAAATGCATTTTTTGGTATCAGTGAACCAAATGGGCAAGAAAGTTGTTTTGAAACCTATGGAAAAGGAAAAGACTTATCATATCATGGAACTTAATGCCTCTGTTGTTTTTAAAGCTCCACATAGTAGCCACGAGAGGGAATGCCATCTTGGTGTGGGTGTGGGAGTTCAAGAAAGAAGTTGGAGGAAATCCAAATTTTTTACTTAAACTGGTTGATAATTGTCTGGGGAAGACTGCATGGAGCTCTTGTTGTAAAACTCAGCATGCTGATTTTTAGATTTTTTTAATGAACATGGGCTATCACAGGGAAATTTATGTAAATTCAGTAATAAATTGATATTTACCTGTAGGGCAATGACTTCAGAATGTATATTCTAGAAATGGCAACAACCTGAGTTAATAATCTACATTTGACTGGTTGCTCACTGGCCATCGTGCCCAGGACCACACAGAAAAATAGAAACTATTAAGATTGTGGCAGGGGATCTCATCTTAGTACAATCGCAGGAGACCAGAGGATTGCAGATAAAAATCAGGACTGATGAAGATCCTCAGTGACAAGATGAAGAGGGGAAGACTCAAGTAATAACAAAGCACACAGAATAGCCAGGAATATGTGAATAAGGATCAACGCAGGGAGACAGTAACAGCATTTGGTGTTTTACATAACAGGTTAAGTATTTATTGCTTGTCAAGATCATTGTATATTTAAACTGTATTGCCAAACTTGTCTAATTATAAGATAACTGGAACCCTAGTCAAAATAACAGATTCTCAAACCACCTAGGATCAGGGCTAGCCACAGGCCTAGGAAACTATATTTTTAACTAGGTGTCTGATGACTGTTCATCTATTAAATCTGCTTTCTTTATTTTCATTTCAGATTTGTCCAATATGTGCAGCATTACCTGGAGGCGATCCTAATCATGTCACAGATGACTTTGCAGCTCACCTTACACTTGAACACAGAGCCCCTAGAGATTTAATATCCTTTTAAGCGGCAACAAGGGAGATTGTTTGTAATGTTGGTCATTTTGATTATTTTTAAGGACATTATCCCCAAAGAGAAAAACTAGCCTCCAAATTATTTTATTTTACCTTTTGCCAAAAGTCACTCAGTGTTGAGATGCAGTGTTTTATTTCTCTTTTTATATGCTCTTACTGTTATATGAACCATGCTCATTAAATGAAGGTTGACTTGCTTATCAGCTTTAATTCATTATAATCAGGTTTTTTAAAGACAGTTTGACCAGATAATAAGTCTCCAGGATGGTGTTTTCGTATAAAAGAGGAAAAAGATAACCCAAATTAAAATCTAATTAATTAAACATAGGGATTCATTTATTTTCTCTCTTGTTCCCTATTTGATGTGTCTTGCTGTAGGTGGAATATGGTAGGGGGTTAGACAGTTCACAACTCCTTGTAAAAGGAGTTCTCCAAAAGATAGCCAGTCTCTGAGCAGGTTAGCATTGTCAGGTCCAGCTCTAAATTCCTTTCCCACTTTGATTTCTGCTTCCCCTTCCAAAGTCTGTCTCTTGACAGTTCCTGCATTGTTCCCCTAGTCTCTAAGAGAACACTGGCTCACTTGAGCAATTGATTTTGTAGACTCAGTGCTTCTGGTTTCAACTTAGGTACTGTTTTCCTGAAACTGTCGCTTGTTAACTTAGGGTTCTGTTCATGTAAATTTTACAGTGTTCATTGCAGATAGAAACAGTTCCAGAACTAATCAGAACATTTCTTTCTAACACACTATTCTGATTCCTTTGATTGTCTCCTAGCAAACATAATTCAACCCTAGACCTATTGCGAAAGAAACTGGCTTCGTCATTTTCTTGTCTTAAAGCTCCCATCCCTTGCTCACAGTTCTAAATTTTCTAATTGGAAATATGGTCCTTTAGAATTAGGAGAGGATAAGTGAAAATTAATGGAAAGATAAAGCTGTGAAACCAACCTGTGAAATTAGGCAGAGTATCAGCCTGGCCTGATCAAATTTAAGAGCTAGTACATGAAAGAGAAAGAGGAAACCACTCTTTGTCTAGGTGCAGGAGTCACTGAAAACAAAGTGAAAAAAAGCAGTGATATTTTGTTTGTTTTGAGAAAAAAATCCAAATGGGCTGAAAATGTTTAGCCTTTGAAGCACTTTGCATTTTGTTATAAAAAATCCTGTTAATGATAACCAAAAGAGTTCTACTTGATTCATGCTTCACAGAGGAGCCAGGTGAAAAATGTAAAACTAAGTTGATATCTGAACTTTTTCATCAAGCTCGAGGATCTCTAGTGAAATTGGTTTCCATTCAATAGAATGTTCCATTTCATCTACAGCTATTTTTTGAGATTTTTGTATGAGTGTCTGAATCTTAAAGTGTGCAAAATGTAAGACTAAGAGAAGACATTGTTACATTTTAGAGTATTAGCATTAAAGAGTATTAGCATTAAATTCTAGGAAGCAAAATGTTGATATAGTAGTTATCCTGAAAAAAACCACTAATTTCCAAATATTTCAAGTGCCACTGTGTGATAACTTTGTTGGACATGAGGAAATGGCTTCTCAGAAAATCTCTTAAATAGCAGAACTTTCTTTTTACTATTTTGATGGAACTCTTCCTAAAGTGTACTTTATACCCAGCTACTTTTTAAAAACAAATTACTATGATCATAGCATGTAGTACCCAAGCTATCATGAGGGAATACCACCATGAAACAGTGCATGTTGTGGAAGCTCCTGAGAGTTTTGTGAAACCATTTGCTTGTCCCTAAATGACTCCATCAATCAGCTGGATAACTAGGAACCTGAAAAAACAAACAAAAAACTTCATTATATAGCTACTTTAAAAAAGTCTCTTTTTACTACAATATCTGGCATTTCCTTTACACACACACACACACACACACACACACACACGCACACGTGAAAATTAAGGTGGTTTTCATGAGTTTCGGTATCTATTTGCAACTTGTGCCTCCTTCAGTTTGAGTCAGCTCAGCTTTGTAAATGGTTGAGACTTGACTTTTAAATTTCCATTCCTCGTGAAGCTTTTAAAAAATGGTTTCCATTATAATCACAATAAGATGCTGTGGAGGATAAAGGTTGAGACTGCCTATAATTTAACTTATTAATAAATGCACTGTTACTCTCTATATCCATTTATGCAAGAGATTCAAATCTAGCAGCTTTGGAAAACTTACAGATTTGAACTAACCAAAAGGAATTTTTTATTCCTGAATTTATTCACACTATTCCATACTCATAGATAATAATTGAGATTCAGTTAGTTTATGGAATAGAACAGTTCTCCCAGGATTTAGAAATTAATGCTTTTTAATTAATTGTGGCTTAAACATACATAAAATTATTGAGATCAGAATGGGACTTTCTCACTTTGGGTATCTATCACCAGGTGATGCCTTTCTCCTCACAAGGCAGTGTTGCTGAGGTCTTTATATGTGAACCCATCTATAAAGAAATTTCTTCCTGCCTGGAGATTTTTTTTTCCTTTGAAAACACTGACTCTATACGAATACTTCCATATTACTTTAAATGAGTGCATTTTTTTAGAGTTAATGGTCCTCATAGATGTAGTTGTGATATTTGCATTTTGAATTAGATGTGCTGTTTTAAAGTGCTTACAATTTAGGAAATTTGCATGTCCATCTCAGAAGGGTACAAGTGATTATTTTTTTCTCCTCTGTGAAATACTTGTGTCCTTTTCTTAACTTTGGAGTTATGATGAATCGAGTGGTGTTCGACATGTACGTAGAATGTTTCACCCTGGCCGGGGACTAGGAGGTCCTCGTGCTCGTAGATCAAACATGCACTTTACTAGCAGTTCTACTGGTGGACTTTCTTCTTCTCAGAGTTCGTATTCTCCAAGCAATAGGGAAGCCATGGATCCTATAGCTGGTAAGTTAGTTCCACATTAATAAAGGAAATGGTGGGAGAGGGGGTTTCCCTTTAAAAAAAACTTGGAGATCTAGTTTCTTAGTCTAACACTCATCATACTCCTATATCCCTTCACAAAATTCCCCCAAAATTTATAAATGTGAGATACTCGGCATTTCTGTAAGTACATAGCAGCATAATATGATAAGAAATGGTGTATGTTCTGTTTGTGGTCCCCACTGAATCCCAAGAAAGTCATAAAGGATTTCAGAGTGCAAAGACCTCCAAAGGAGGATGGTTCAACCTCCACAGATAAGGAAACTAATTGATAAGACTAGAAAAATTAAGCTCTCTTCATGGAAGAAAATAAAGTAGAAATTTTGCTATCTTGGCCTGGATTTGAGAACTGTATTGTGGAATTTACTAAGGAGCACATTTGAGTATCTTTGTAAAATATGACTAAAAACAGTAACATTGGCGTGTAATCTTATTGCCAGGTCACTGAGTCTGATGGATGGCCAGCATAAGAAATCAGCAGTAGAGCACTAGGGTTGGCAATTAAAATAAAATGCCAGAAATCACTGTAGCCTGAGAATCTGCAAAACAAACTAGCCACAGACAGTAAGACTCCGGGAAGCCTGTATGTTCAGAAATGCATGCACATGGTATACTGTGTAGCCATGTAACGCCTTGCAGTATAAATCTGTGATAGGGACTTCAAACAGTAAAATGTTCTTTAAATATGTGACATACAGTGTAAATCTTAATTCCAGATGTGTTTCGGGCATTTGGATGTGCAATAATCTCAACAAAGTGAGGGGATTTTTAAAAAATAATTCCTCATCCAAAAGGAATATTTCCACTCTCCTTGGCAGCAGACTCTAAAAAGTTAATTACCAGGAGTAAAATTCTAATTGAGAGATTCTCCATTACTTCAACTTTTTCATCAGTGAAAACTAGTTTATTTTAGTGATGGTGTAAGAAAGAATGGTGTAAAAACCCTGGGGTAAAGCAACAGTGAGCAAGTAAACAGAACCTTAACTTCATCAAGAGCATTTACTAGCCTGGGAATGTTTACAAGGCAGTCATCAATTCCATGTTTGCTAGGAAGAGCCTCTGAGTGGGAAAAGGTAGTTCCTATGCCTGACTTAGATGTGAATGCAGGATCAAATGTCCATATCACTCTTGATGAGTTTGATCTTATTGAAACAAGAGAGTCTATCAGAATAGACCCTTAAGTGGGCTGTCCAGTTAGAGCCAGTCAGCTTTACTGAGGGGTATCATCATACTGCTCGCTGCAGTGGTCCTTTGGTACTCGAACTTTAGTACCAGAAAGTACCATAGAAGGCAGAAGTGTGCAAGGGTCACAAAATAATCCCAAGTCTCTCGATTTAATTCTAAGCATTTAATCAGTCAGTGTTTGAGTGCTTCTTATGTGTCTAGGACTGTTCTAAGAGATAGGGACAGCATAAACAGTAGGCTTGACCTTTGCTTTCTAGGTGCTCATGTTGAGAGGACTTATATTAGGTTGGAACAGTAGATGAACCACTTTATTCTACTAAAATATTGTGAGAAGGTATAAATCCCACAAAGCAAATAATTTTAAAAACAGTCTATTATATTTTGCTTAAAAATAATTGTGTGGATTAATATTTATATGTGTGTGCATTTCCCATAAACAACAACTGCCTCCAGGAAGTGTTGCACTCCAGGCTGAAACTATATGCAGCCATGTTTACCTAACAGTCCTAATGTTCCTCTTGCCAGTGAAAGAGTCTTCTGTAACATTTATTTTCCTCAGTATTTAAGTAGACTTTAATTGTTTTAATTTCCATTGGCAGAGCTTTTATCTCAGTTATCAGGAGTGAGACGTTCTGCAGGAGGACAGCTTAATTCTTCTGGCCCTTCCGCTTCTCAGTTACAACAACTGCAGATGCAGCTGCAATTGGAACGGCAGCATGCCCAGGCAGCACGGCAACAACTGGAGACTGCACGCAACGCAACCCGGCGTACTAACACAAGCAGTGTCACCACTACAATCACACAATCCACAGCAACAACCAACACAACTAACACAGAAAGCAGTCAACAAACTATCCAGAATTCCCAGTTTCTTTTAACAAGGTAACTCATTTATTGATATAACTTTGAGAAGTAATGGTTTATTTGTCCTGTGAAGTCTGAAATGATCTTTACTCCTTTAAAGACTCTGCCTTTGATCAAATATTTAAAAACTCAGATTTCTAATCAAAACTGCATTTCAGTATTTCTTCAAGAATATGAAAAATAATTATTTTAGGTAAAGTAGGAATGTAGTATATCATCACCTAATACAAATTTCCTTTACTGCCAATAAAATTTAAACATCAGATACACATATGGGACATACTAGGTACATTTATTATCATATTAACATTTTTTTTGTTTCCAATTTTCTATAAAATATAAAAAGTATAAGAGTGTGGATTTTATAATACAGGAGTGGTTTCCTAGAGTTTCTAAAGAAGCAGTATTTAGATTGCTGTGGTTGGCACACAGAAAGTTATTTTTAAAAATGGTTTACCTTGGTGTAAGTCAAATTCATTATACACAATAAATAGCTCTACTGGATGAGATGGAGTAATGAAACTACCATTAGCACTTAAATATATTCCTCATATTTAAGATATAAAGGATTTTAGAAAGAGCAATAATGAGTAGACTTAAGCTTAACTGGTTATAAATCTGAACTGATTGGAGCTTTCAATGGAACAAAGGAATCTAAAGTAAAAACCGTAAAATGTAGATTAATGTATCATTATAAAACAGTGTGACAGATGTTAAAAGAAAATAGAACTTTTATGTATTTTTCTTTTATCTCATGTTTTTAATAGCTTTATTAATACAATGCTACATATCTGTAATTATAAATAACATACTGTGTTGCAGAATAAAAAATGTTTGCAGACCCTGTAAACAGGACCCCTGTTACAGCTTTCCCTCTTAATAGTTTAAACCTTAGGCAAGTCGCTTAATTGCTTCAAGCGTCAGTTTTATTATCAGTGTCCCATGAGTTTTGTGTCATGAGAAAGAGACTTGTTTTGAGGATTAAATGGAAAACAAGTAGGTGTATGATCTGGCTAAGTACCTGGTATGGTAAAGACCCATTATCATTGTTTTGGATCTAAGGAAGAAAATTTGAGTGAAGGGATTTATCTTTAGATTATTAGAGCAAAGTGAGGAACTGTGCTTAAAATGTTGCTTCAGGTAAAGAAATCACAGAGCCACAGATGGATATGGATCCAGTCAGCTGCCATGGAACCTTCCTTACCTATAGGGACAAACTAGTAGCAGGCTTTGCCCAGTCTAGGTACCGACCTCAAAAAAAGGACCTCTGCGAGTTCATTCAACTGTGAATGTAATAATGTCTTAGTGACTGCAAAAAACATCTTGCCCCCCACCCCCCATTATTTTTGTTTTTGTTGTTGGTTGTTTTCGTGATGGATCGATTGAATTCCAAACTTACTGGGCTTGATTTGGGGTTTTTCTCTGTGTAATTATCTATATATGAGACTCCCAGCCCCCAGAGGACAATGCGGGTGATCTCTGAGTGCTTTCCTTAGTTTCCTATTGTAACTTCTTGAAGGCTCCCTTACTCTTATTACTTTGGTACCTTGAATTTACAGGCTTTTCACATTTTCATTGTGTCATTTGATTCTTACTCATGATTTTTTAAGGCAATATTTCCCAGAAATATTCTCTGGGGATAGATATATTGGTATAGATAATACCTATATAAATTTTTTTCCTGATGAATTAGTTTGGGCAAATTTTGTAAAACTAGCAGAAATAAGTAACAAAAATAGCTTTTTACTGTTGTGCTTCTGGGAACTTCAAGTATGTTTTACTAACTTAGATTGTGAATCATTTAGGCAGGTAACTATAATGTTTCCAAGGGGAAAATCCTGGTTTCTGGTCACACTGCTTTTTTTTTTTTTTTAATTTATGCATACAAGCTGGGGTACAGGCCTGAGGTGTGGGGCAGCGAGAGGGTTCACCAGAGACAGAGTGGGGAGCAGAACAGGCAGAGCGATGGAAATACACTGCTGAGGGGAGCAGCGGGCAAGGCAGGAGAGGTCTGCTGCTCCATGTGGGAATCTCCCCAGGCGGGCTTTGAACTCGTGTTGCTGCTGCTGACAGCTCCACAGCGCTGCACTTTAACCCACTGCGCCACCAGGGAGGCCCCACGCAGCTTTTTTATAAATTCTCTCTCTCCCTTCCCCTGTCTGCCCCCCACCCCTATTCCTTCCTCCTCTCTCTCTCTTCCTAGTTCCCTCTCTCTCCCGCTCCCCTCAAGAGCTACCTTCAGTCCTTTGACCTGGGGACATAAAATTCCTGTGTATGTTTTCCTGGAACTGATGGTGGAAACAGTTTTTTAGGGTCCAAAGTAGTTGACTTTTTAGAAACTGATGAAGTGCCTCTGTCAGATTGTAATGTTTGATAATGGAGCCAGCTAGTTTTGTTGGCTCCTTAGCAGAGAAGAACGTTAGAAGATTTGCAGTTACTTCAAGATCCAAAATGAAGTTTGATCCATTAGGAAATCTAGCCCTAGTACCAGCTTTTATTTATCCCTCAGGAATGATTTTATTTCCTAAAAAATCAAAATAGTTTCACCTTTTATGTTTCTAGCTTGCCTGCTTATTATGTAGTCTTCTATGTATCTTTTTATCTTTCTATATAACAGGTTTGACTTTAGATTTTTTTTTTTTACCTTTACCAAAAACCTTTCCCAAGGTTAAGGTTATGCAGTGTATGACCTTCATAATACCTTTGTAGTTTCTGAATGAGAATATGTAGTCTATTACTCAATCTCCTATTCTATTAGATATTTCCTTATGATAGTCTTAATTTGGTTTTAACCATAAGTTCCATCAGTCATTTCCCTTTGATATGGATTTAATGACTTTTGTGTAATTAGCTTCAAATCTGTTTGCTTTCGAGTCCTGAAATTTATATCTTTTAATTTGTTTTCTTAGTCATTCTAATCATTCATAGGTTTTGAACCTAACTGCTGAGATTTGAGCACTTAACCTCTGCTTCAATTCTCTCTATAAATGTTGATAAAAATAGGACTTAACAGCGTTGAAAGAGATAATACATATAAAAAGCACTTAGCACAGGGCCTGGCCTGTAGTGACTACCTTCCATTGTTACTTTGGGATTCCCCTGTGCCATTTAGCAGAGGTGAGGCCACAGAGCATGGGAGTTCAAAGTATACCCATGTACTTGGGAAAAGCGCCTGCTTTGCTTGCCTAGCCTCCTTTCACTTCTCCCTCTTCTTTCTTTCCCTGTCCCTGGAGGTACAGCTAGTCTTCTTTTTGCCACAAATTTTTTTTTCAAGAGATAAAATCAATTCTGAAACTAAGCAGAATTTTGTTTAAGTCGTTTAACAAGTAACAACTCAACTCTTAACATGTACCCAGTCTCTGTGCAAGTGAACCAAGTTTCCCAGCATGTACATTCATGTATCAGGTGAGCACACTAAGCATTAAACCTTTGCTTACCCTGCTACAGAGTCCTTGGTGGGAAAAATGTATGTGAGAGAGAGTGAATGAATGTGTGTGTGTGTGTGTGTGTATGCACGTGTATGTGTTCTTCACCTCTTAACTTTCTGGACATATGTTCATTTCAGGAAGAATTAGAGTAATAGAGAAGAGTAAATAGAATTTAGGAAGAATTAGAGTAATAGAGAAGAATAAATAGAATTTTTAGCTTTTTTCATTCTAATATTCTAGCCACTGCATATTCTGCAGATTTTGTTCTTATGACTGGGGTTGCTTCTTTTCCTCTTTCTGTTCTTAGAAAAGTGTTCACTATAATTTTCTCTGGAGGGAGTATGAGAAGTCTATATTTTTTCTTAATTGATTTCAACTAAAAAATAGATTTACATCTCAGAATAACAGTATTGCTGTATCTTTCCGTCGATCTGCCTGTTCTGCTCCCCACTCTGTCTCTGGTGAACCCTCTCGCCACTCCACACCTCTGGCCTATACCCCAACTTGTTTGCATAAATAAATAAATCTTTAAAAAAAAGAAAACCAGTATTGCTGTAAATGTGGAGAATGCATCTGAATATATTTAAAGTGCTAAGTTAGAGCAATGCATTCCAACAATGTCTCACACGCTGGGTTTTGTTACTGTGAAGCTTGCAGTGTAGGACATTGTAAAAATTGACCCTGCCATTGTTGTGACTTTCTACCAATAAGATCTCTCCTTTCTAACTTATACAGGTTGAATGATCCTAAAATGTCTGAATCAGAGCGCCAGTCCATGGAAAGTGAGCGTGCAGACCGCAGCCTGTTTGTCCAAGAGCTACTTCTGTCCACTTTAGTGCGTGAAGAGAGCTCGTCCTCAGACGAGGATGAACGGGGGGAGATGGCAGATTTTGGTGCTATGGGCTGTGTAGATATTATGCCTTTAGATGTTGCTTTAGAAAACCTAAATTTAAAAGAGAGTAATAAAGGAAATGAGCCTCCACCACCTCCTCTTTGATGACATCCCAATTCGCAGACAATGTCCTCTGTGCTGTATTTGCCAATGAAAGTGGACAACAACTATCTTGGGTTTGTTTGGTGATTGTAATTTCAGGTCTGTCACTCTTGTTACATTGTGTACATTCAAAAGGAAGAGAGAAAATATATATGATAATCATTTCCACTTAACTAATTTTTACTTCTAGCAGGTAAATGTAGGTAGCAGTGCAGGGGTGATCTCTGCTTCCTGTACCTTGACATGCAAAAGGCTCTTCTAATACTCCACATTCAAACTGAAGAAGAAAATTGAAATCTCTAATGAAGCTGCTGTGTGTATTTATGAATATTAATGAATAAAAACTGCTTGGATGGTTTACCTTAACTACTGCATGAGGTTTTTTGCAGCGTGCATGAGTTTTAGTGACCTTGTTATTTAAAAAATTAAATACAAGGAGTAAAACTTAAAAATAAAGCCCAAAGCTTTCCCAAACATTATTCATTGGTTACACAACAAACGAGTTACATGACAAAGTAGCTTTTGAATAATGTCTGCCTGAATCACCTTTCTTTGTGTGCCTCCTATGCACAAAGCCAGCTCTGCAGTGGAATCTGGGGGTCGTAACCTGGTATGACTCCGCCCCGTGTGACTGTCCTGTCGCCCTGTTAGTCATCTTACCCGTGTGTGGAGCTCAGCCTGTCTCTAACTCATCTGTAGAAGACATACCAGTAAAGCTACTGTTGGAATCTGCTGCAGGGCGTTTGTGTGCCCTAAATCAAATCCTGTTCATATTTGTTTAAAGTTTTTACTTTTTGTGGTTGTTTAAAACTTTTTCAATTGTTAAATATGTTTTATTCAGGTGTAGATGGATTTCATTTATTCACTGTTCAACAAAGTTAACCTGAATTATGTTGTCTTTGTTTTTAAAAATCTCACATTCTCAATCATACTTGCGTTATTTATGTATTTGCTTCATAGTTTGCTGAGACAGATCAGTATCAGGGAAGCTTTGCGGATTTGCCTTCCCAGATTTTGTCAATATATTACAACCAAATTTTTAATGCTAACTTTAGCACCTTTTATTTATTGGGTTTTTTCTGGCATAAAAAGTAAAGCCTTTTAATTGAATCATGCCACCTATATGCCTATATTATTAATCCTATGTGTAAAAAAAAAAAATGTACAGCTCTCTTGGGTTTGTTTTGGGATTTGGAGGGGCCGGGTTGTTTTTTATTTTCTGTTTCAGTTTTTGTGCATAGACTTTCACAATAGTTCCAAGGCAGGGACAGCGGGTTTGGGGGTTGGGGGGCAGTTTTTGGAATGTAAATTTAGGACTTTTAAAAAAAGGTGCGCACAGCTTCTGATAAATTTATAACTAGACTTAACCTAATCATGTCTTGCTCCAGTTCTCTTTTCTCTGAGCCCTTTTCTCAGTCTCCTCTCTCCCGTCATCCTTTTACTTTCCTGTCTGTGCTTCTCCGTTTCTTCAACATGACAAGCATACTGACTTGAACACTCTCCGGTGTTCTTCTGAGAACTGTGAAGTCTATGTTCATTCAAATGTAACCAAAAAAGAGTCACCCACATGTCTAAAAACACTGTTGCTTCTCCTCTGAAACTTCAGACTCCAACAATTTCCAAGTATAATAGCTTTGTTTTTAGTTTCTGTGATAGAAAATGTTTTCAAGGAAAACTTACACCAGGCTTCTGGTTATACTAGAAGTCAAGTCCAGTAGGGATTTTCTTTTTTTTTTTCAATTGGTTGGTAAGAAGTTTCAAAAACCAGTTTTCAAGCTGTGGTCTTTTCAAACACATCTGCACATAAGTCACACATTTCAATAAAGCATTTTCAAGACTGTTGACCACTTGAATTTCTTTGGTGTTGGTGAATTAGCCTGTTACTAAGAGATTTTATATCTCTAATCCAGTATTTTCTTTTGATGCTACACTCTAAGGTCCTGATTTTGTGTGAATGCATTACTTTGGATGTGAGAAATAGAAATTGCCAATTATGTGCTTTCCCTTTTCTGCACAAATTCTGGGGAAATGTAAGATCCTTCCTTTTTTTTTTTAACATGTTTTGAGGGAACAACTGTAAATCCATTCAGGGCAGTTTAATTTAGATGGTCAGTTTAACACTTTAGAAGACGTAAAGTTTCATAAGGTCCATCTCATGTAGAATACTGTATATTAATTATTTTTTACCAGATATTTTACAAATACCTCACCTCATCCTGTATGTAATCAATAATAATGTATTATTTTAGGGTAGAAAGACACAGACTATCAATATAAAATATATATTTAAGCCCTTCAAATTCTTGTGTCCTTTTTCTTTAGTTTCTGATTGAACAGTCATGATATTGAATAAAAATAATTGTAGAGTGTTGCAGAGGAGACAAAGTCAATATATCATTGCTCATTTTGGCTACACATTCACATTTCTAAGATCCTGAGTTCTGAGAGGTTTTTGTTGAGTGTGTGGGGCATAGGTTTGTAAATGTTCTACAATGCTTGTCTTTACTTCCTGATTGAAAGTAGTTTAGATATTTCTGCTCACTGTTCTAGAAGTTTAATGTCACAACTCACTGAGAATCCTTCACCCCCAATTTATAGTGAAGAGGAAGAACTGCAAAGAATATTTGAAACTATATATATCTGTGTCTACTTAGTGTAATTTATAGAATATGCGATGTATTTAAGCATCACAAAGTAATTCCTGTTCAGTAAAACTCTGTAAGAGGGCCTCCCTGGTGGTGCAGTGGTTAAGCGCTGCGCTGTGGAGCTGTAGGCACCAGCGACGTGAGTTCAACACCCAGCCAGGGAGATTCCCACATGGTGCAGCAGACCTCTCCTGCCCCACCTGCTGCTTCCCTTAGCAGTGTTATTTCTGTTGATCTGCCTGTTCTGCTCCCCACTCTGTCTGGTGAACCCTGTTGCCGCCCCATGCCTCTGGCCTGTACCCCAGCTTGTATGCATAAATAAATCTTAAAAAAAAAAGCAACTCTTAAGATATCCATGGGCATCACACTCCTGGATATTTAATCACAGAGATTAGTTGAATTTAGAATTTGAAATAGTAGAATCTACCTGCTAACTTCTGATTGTTTTTTCATTCACTGAGTTTCCTAGAACATCTCAACTCTGAACAAATAGAAATACCTGTGCCTTTGTAGCTTCAGTAATATAATTTCTGTGGTTGCCTTCAGTGAAATATTTGAATTTATATTTAGATTGTATTTTTTTATTTTTTTTAATTCTAATTTTTTTTAAGATTTACTTATTTATACATACAAGCTGGGGTACAGGCCAGAGGCATGGGACAGCAAGAGGGTTCACCAGAGACAGAGTGGGGAGCAGAACAGGCAAATCAGAAATACACTGCTGAGGGGAGCAGCGGGAGAGGCAGGAGAGGTCTGCCGGACCATGTGGGATTCTCCCTGGCTGGGCATCGAACTCGCATCGCGTGCTGCCAACAGCTCAGCTCCACAGCGCAGCGCTCAACCGCTGCACCACCAGGAAGGCCTAGATTGTACTTTTTAAAATCCACAGAATTGGAACCTAAATTTGTCACTTAACGATTCTTATTTAAAATTAAACAGGTAAAATAAAAGTCACACCAAAAAATCCATCCCATTTATCCTCTCCCTCCCACCACCCCCCACCCCCAATTTTGTTCCTCTCAATACTTGATTTTTCAGTAATGCGATGTTAAGTATTCACTAAACTTACTGTATTTTTTCTGGTCTGAGGGTCACAAGAATAACAGGAATTTTTAAGATTTTATGCATAGAACTGGAGTGTAGGCCAGGGTGGGGTGAGGGGGGGCTTGGGGGTAGGATTCACCAGAGACAGCATAGGGAGCACAACAGGTATATCCACTGAAATAGACTGCTGAGGGGAGCAGCAGGACAGCCAGACAGGAGCAGTCTGCTGAGCCATCCCCTAGGCCACTGGGGAGGCCCACAGGTTAGGAATTCTTAATGGCCCTTCACACCAAGTGCTCCATTCCCCTTGTATATTTTATTCATGACTCCTGGAATCTGTACAAACCTCAGTAATTCATAACTTTAGGGACGAATAAGGAAACAGGAGAGGAAAGGTAGTGGGAGGCAGTGGTTAGAGAGAAAGGATCCTCTGTAAGGGCCCTCTGCTAGTAAGTGTTCAGTAAGAAGTTACATCTAACTTGGCTAATACAGCCCAGTGAAGCAGGACTGTGTAAACTCAAATGTAACAGATTGAGTAGGTGCTAACTACCCCTTGACAAAAATATTTAGGAAAAGGCCCCCACAGTGGTATTTATTATATATAAGGTGTCTGTTGTGTTTCCAAATCTACATGCATAGTTTCGGAGGCACACATAAAACTGACTCCATGTGCAATAATAAGACGACATAGGAAGTTTTCCTAGAATTATATACCAAAGTTGCTATTAATGCTAGTAAAAAGGTGTGGTCTGTGCTTTTTAGCAATTCCAATAGACACTTTCAAGCCAAATCAGTTCTCACCCTCAGACATGGCAGTTGCAGCCTTGTCTCCATCATCTCAGATAAGCTAGTCCTGAACCTAAAATCCACATGACATTTTAGTCAGTTACTGTCAAGTGAGTCATTCCTTTGTTAGGCTCCTCAATTAAAAAGTAGGATGCTCTCTTAATCCCCCAGTTTTGTTTTTTAAAGGTTTATTTATTTATGCATATAAAAACTGGGATGCAGGCCAGAGGTGTGGGGTGGTGAGAGGATTCCCCAGAGACAGTGGGGAGCAGAACAGGCAGACCTACTGAAGTACATTGCTGAGGGGAGTAGCAGGTGAGACACCTGCTGCACCATGTGGGAATCTCCCTGGCTGGGGATTGAACTGTGCTGCAGTGGCTGCTAAAAACTTCATAGTGCTGAGATTTAACCCGTTGTACCACCAGGGAGGCCCTTGGTACCCCATTTTTTTTTTTAATGTGTTGTTGTAACTCCAGTGTGTGATGGAGACACGGAAACAGCTCTTTTTTCTTTTCAAGATTTTATTTATGCATATAAGCTAGGGTACAGACCAGAGGCATGGGGTGGCAAGAAGTTTCACCAGAGACAGAGTGGGGAGCAGAACAGGCAGATTGACAGAAATACACTGCTGAGAGGAGCAGCGGGCAAGGCAGGAGAGGTCTGCCACGCCATGTGGGAATCTCCCCGGCCAGGTGTCAAAATCGCGTCGCTGGTGCCAACAGCTCCACAGTGCAGCGCTTAACCACTGCGCCACCAGGGAGGCCCAGTCCCCCAGTTTTATAAAGTCAGTTGAACTTTACAGCAATTAGTAAACAGTCATTCAATCAACAAACACCATAAATTTCTGGGTGTACAGATTGTGTGCAGACACTGGTGATGGAGCATCCTTGATATGAAAACCCCTGTGGGCTGCGTGTGTACAAAGCCCGGGGGCTGCTTTCCTCAGGCCTGGACCTGTGAGTTTCTAGTCTTCGAGGTCTTAACTAACCACCAGGAACTAGCCTTAATGTTTCCTGGGTAGACAGTGGGTATGACCTGTGATTTGTGGCTCCTCTGTCGTAAAAATCATCACCCCTGTCCTCTCTCATTCATGTGTACTTCTGAGCTCCTTTAGGTACAAAGCTTTGGTCTAAGCTTCAAACATCATTCACAACTTGGGACTTTTGCAGATATTCCCCATAGGAGAATTCTTCAGTGTCCTACAAGAGCCTTATCCAATCAGGAGTGTTTTCAGAGGCCACCAAGCCTGTTGCATTTGGTAGACGAGACTAAATAAGTGAGGGGACTATTTTAGATTTCGTCACCAGATTTGAGTGTTTAAAATTTTGCTTTATGCGTCAAACATCTGTCTGCATTTAATAGAAAAGCTGGCACAGAAACAGTTGCTATATCCTATTCTGTAAGCTGGATGGAGTCCCAGTTCTCTCCATTAAGATATTCTGACCAAACAAGGTTTACTTGCAGTAGAAGCAATGATACTCCTAAATACTGGCCCAACGTAAAGTTGGCCTCGGCGTGGTCCCTCAGGCTAACCGATGGTAACCGGTCTTGAATGCCTTTTGTTTTGTTTTTGAGAATCTCGGGAAAATTAACAAGACTCTAGTTTTACCAGTAAAAACTCAGTTTTTGATAAGCTGTATGTTAATTAAAGAAGTGCTGGGATTGCAAAAGAGTTTGTCGAAGCTGCCTGGAGCTTGGCCGAACTAGGTGGCAGCTAACCTGATGACTTAGAATTAAAGCTTACCTTGGGAATACCTCACATCAAGTGTACAGTGGCATTTTAAAATAAATTACAGATTTTGTAACTGGCTCCTAGATTAATTTCTACTGAACACCTATAGACGATTAAAACACCATCCACTTGGCCACCAGCTTATCAGTTTTCTGATTTGAATATATTCTAATGTACACACATACACTGTGTTCTACACATCAGATTCCATTTCCTTCATGTAGATAGCAGAGCTTGACATGGATAGCTGTGTCGCATCGTCTTAAGACTGAAGTAATGCAAAACAGCGGCCTTGGGGCCTCCCCCGTGGCGCAGCAGTTAAGCGCTGCGCTGTGGAGCTGTCGGCAGCGGCAGCGGCAATGCAAGTTCGACGCCCGGCCAGGGAGAATCCCACATGGCGCCGCAGGCCTCTCCTGCCTCGCCCACTGCTCCCCTCAGCAGTGTATTTCTGATCTGCCTGTTCTGCTCCCCACTCTGTCTCTGGTGAACCCTCTCGCCGCCCCACGCCTCTGGCCTGTACCCCAGCTTGTGTGTATAAATAAAAAAATAATTCTTTTAAAAAAAAAACAAAACAGCGGCCTTGGTCAATGATGGTACCAGGGCCTTAGCTGTTCTACAGGAATTTCTGTAGTTTCAAACTCTCCGTGAATATCATAGTTCTTGTCCCTCTCTGCTTTCGCTCCTGCTGTGCTTTCTGCCTGTATCTGTGTTTCATACATGCTGCCAGTGAAACCTAAAGGTGTAGCTCCATCGGCTACAGATGTTTCAGGCCCCACACCATCATCATTGCAATGACATCTGGGGCCGATCAAAGAGTTAGCTCAGCCTGAAAGGTGTGGCCTTGATCTCAGGCCAGGAAAGCACTTAGGAATACTCAATTTACAGCTTCACTGGACAAGTGAGACTAGAAAGCAGCAATTGGGGCGGGGCCCGCAGGACGTCACTTGCTGGAGATGGGCATCTTTCTGTTTCCTTTTCAGGGTCCCTGTTAGCTTTTTGGTTGTTGGTTTTCGGCTTTGTGAGGACCAGCTGCCTTCAATGAATAGTAGAGTTAAAAGAGATTATGAAAGTAATAGAATTTTAGCTTCTAGCCTAAGCAAGAGCCTTTCACTTTAGAGCTCTAGGGGGTGAGACCCTGAAGTGGGGTCTCTGGGACGGAGGGTGAGGTGTATTTTAAAAGAACTTTTACCATAAATGTCTTTTAATTCTTAAATCTGAAATATGTAGAACTAGCTGGATTATTCTCATTGCCAGCTCCACAGTAGGAAAAGGGATGAAGATGGTGTTCTCTGATCAAAGAGCAGAATTTGAAGTTCATTGCAAGGGTTAAGCGATGCATACTTTTGTACCAAGGGCAATGGCTGGGGTTCAAATGCAAGATGAGTTAAAAGTGAACTTCAGGAGGGGCCTCCCTGGTGGAGCAACGGATTAAGCGCAGCACTATGAAGCTATCCAGAGCCACTGAAGCATGAGTTCAATATCCTGCCAGGGAGATTCCCACATGGAGCAGTGCGCCTCTCCTGCCTTGCCTGCTGCTCCCCTCAGCAGTGTATTTCAGTCGATCTGCCTTTTCTGCTCCCCACTCTGTCTCTGGTGAATCCTTTCACCTGCCCACACCCCAGATCTTGTGTGCATAAATAAATAAATCTTTAAAAAAAAAAAGTGAACTTTATGAAAAGCTTGGAGAATGGAGCTTTGGAATCAGAACTTTGAGTTGGAAAGGTCCAATTGCCTACTGAATGTAGGTGTTGCCATGGAAACACTCCTAACAAGTGACCTCCACCCCAGAACAGGGAGAAGATAAAACCCGGTGGTTACAAGCAGGCAGGGGTTTCAGTTCCGGATCTACCACTTCCCAGCTGTGTGATCTTGTTCAGTTAACCTTAATTAAACAATGTGTCTATTTCCTCAATATTAATGAAGTTAACCATAGTATTAAATAATGTATAATACAGCACATGGTGCAAAGTCACCCTTCAATAAATCAGAAGGTCAATTTGCTACACAGTTTTCGTGCTGTGTTGTCTGTCTTCCACGCTCAGCCCCCGAAGGTCTGTTCCTTCCACCCAGCCCCGCTGGCTGCCTGGTGGCTCCAGGCACATCACAGCTTTGGGGCTTTTGCCTTTTTGGTCCCCTTCTGGAGAGTTCATGTTCACTCACCTCTTTGTCCCGGACTGTCTAATTAAAACCAGCAATCCTGTGTACCTGAAACTATTGTAATGTTGTATCACAACCACACCCCCATTAAAAAGCTAAAACTGCAATTCCTGCCCAGAATTCCCTGGCCTCCTTCCTTGCTTCACTGTTTCTCCATAAAACAATTACTCAGGGCCTCCCTGACAGCTCAAGGGTTTAGGTCTCAGCACTATGAAGCTATCAGCAGCCACTGCAGCACGAGTTCCATCCCTGGCCAGGGAGCTTCCCACATGGCGCAGCAGACCTCTCCTATTTCACCTGCTGCTCCCCTCAGCAGTGTACTTCAGTCGATCTGCCTGTTCTGCTCTTCACTCTGTCTCTTGCGAATCCTCTCACCACCACCCCCACACCTCTGGCCTACACCCCAGCTCTTGTATACGTAAATAAGTAAATCTTTTTTTTCTTTTTAAAAATATTTTTAATTTTTAAAGATTTTTTTATTTATATGTTTTAGATTATTGTGTACTCCCTGTAACTACCCACCACCAATTCACCTGTGAACCATCACCATAGTTCCTTGTGCTCTTTTCTCCCCTGTTTTGAACACTTATCCTCCCCCTCCCTCGCTGAATGGCTCTCATTTGTTGTTGCCTGTAGTTTTTGTTTTTGGTTTTTTGTTATTGTTATTTTCTCCTCCTAATCTCTTATTTGGTTCCCCTATAGTCCTCCCATAAGTGAAACCATTTGATATTTTTCTTTTTCATTCTGGCTTATTTTGCTGAGCATAATCCCTTCTAGCTCCATCCATGTTGCTGTGAATGGCATGAGTTTATTTTTTATTGCTTAATAGTACTCCATTGTGTATATGTACCACATCGTCTTGATATGGTCATCTATTTTTGGCATCTGGGTTGTTTCCATATCTTAGCCATTATAAATGATGCTGCAATAAACATACGGGTGCATGTATCCTTTTGGATTAATGTTTTTGTGTCCTTTGGATAGATTCCCAGAAGTGGTATTGCTGGGTTGTATGGAAACTCCATTTTTAGCAGTGGGGGACCAGTTTGCAGTCCCACCAGCAGTGTAGGAGAGTTCCTTTTTTTCCACATCCTCGCCAACATTTGTTGTTGCCTGTTTTTTTAATGTGTGCCACTCTCACTGGTGTGAGGTGGTATCTCATTGTGGTTTTGATTTGCATTTCTCTGATTATAAGTGATGTTGAACATTTTTTCATTTACCTGTTGGACATTTGCATTTCCTCTTTGGAGAAGTGTCTTTTCAGCTCTTCTGCCCATGCTTTGACTGGATCGTTTACTTTGTTTTTGCTGAATTGTGCAAGCTCTTTGTAGATATTTGTGATCAGTTCCTTATCCATTATATTGTGTGCAAAAATTTTCTCCCAATGGTATGGTGTCTATTTGTTTTGTTTAATCTCTATTTTGTTGTACAGAAGCTTTTTAGTTTGATGTAACCCCAGCTGCTTGTCTTTTCCTTCACTTTCTTTGCTTTGGGAGATATGTCTTTAAAGATTTTACTGAGATGTGTGTTGTGTAGTGCTTTGCCTATATTTTCTTCTATATATTTTATGGTTCCAGCTCTTGTATGCATAAATAAATAAATCTTAAAAAAAAACAGTTACTCATAGCACTGACCCCTCTACCCCCCACAGATGCCAACTTTCTATTACTCATCACTGTATTCCTATGCTACAACCAAGTGTGGTACATAGTAGGTGCTTTTTAAGTTTTTATGGGCTGAAAGAATAAATATTGTGGGCCAGAGTCTGCTAAGAAGGGTTTTTTTTATTGTTTTAAAAGTACATACCAATATACCCACCACTATGGAAAACAATTTGGCAGTTCCTCAAAAATTATGTATAGTTATCATATGACTCAGCAACTCCATTCCTAGGTTTCTATCCAGGAGAATTAAGCACATCTGTCCACACAAGGATGCATACATGAATGTTCATGGCTGCATTATACATAACAACCCAAAATGGAAATGATCCAAATGTCTGTCAGCAAATGAAGGGATAAGCAAACTCAAGTCTGTGATGGAAGCACCTGAGTGTAAAGAGGTGGGAACTGTCGCTACATGCTGGGACTCGACTGAGCCTTGAAAACATGTGAGGAAACCAGACATAAAGGCCACCTATTGTATGATTCCATGGATATGAAATGAGCAGGAGAGGCAAATCCAGAGACAGAGAGTGGATTCGTGGGTGCCAGGAGCAGGGGCAGTAGGAGAAGAGAGCATCCGCTGGTGGCTGTGGCATCTCTTTTTGGAATGATGGAAATGTTCTAGAATTAGGTTGTGGTAATGGCTGCACAATTCTGAATAGACTAAAAACCACTGAAGCACTTTTTAAGCACTTTTTAAAAAAATTTGTTTATTTATGCATACAAGCTGGGGTACAGGCCAGAGGTGTGGGGCAGCGAGAGGGTTCACCAGAGACAGAGTGGGGAGCAGAACAGGCAGATTGATGGAAATACACTGCTGAGGGGAGCAGTGGGCGAGGCAGGAGAGGTCTGCCGCGCCATGTGGGAATCTCCCTGGCCAGGTGTTGAACTCATGTCGCCGCTGCCGACAGCTCCACAGCGCAGCACTTAACCGCTGCGCCATCAGGGAGGCCCAAACTGTGCACTTTAAAATGGTGAGTTTGGTGTGAACTTTATCTCCACTATGTACATATATATGTTAGATATTCTTCATTTCTCATTTTACAGAGGATGAAGCTGAGTTGAGGTGGCAGCTCTGCCCTGGTGCCAGCAACCTTGCACGTCTGCAGAGGCGAGGGCTGCCAACAAGGGGTTCACTGCCTTGGGGATACTGCCCTGAGACCTTTTCTCAGCTGTCTCTTTTTCTTGCAGGCCCCTCCACGAGGCCATTTCTCATCCATCTCCATCTCCATTCGGTGCAGCTTTTTCCACCTGTCTCCTCCCCTTCCATAAGGATTCAACCACAGCCCTCTGCAAAAGTCCATAAAACTACTTGGCTAAAGTTGAGAGTTGGCTCCCGCACAGCCAGCAACCCGCTGCTCATGCCATCTGTCACCTGGACCTCCAGCTCAGCGACACCCTGCAGGACAAGGGATTCGAGGAACCAACGCTCATTTTGCTTTTGCTTTCATTGTGGGTAACAGCCTCTGTGACTCCACATGGGTTCAATGTCTCTTTCTAGCCCAGTGTACGGACATGTGGTCCATCAGCCCAGCAGCTGAAGTGGTGTCCTCACAGCCCCCTGGGCCACTGTGCTGCTGCTTTGGGAAGACTTGACACCAAGAGGCAGAGATGAAATAAATTTTCCCAGGTCCCACCACTGCTGGCGCCAAGATGCTAACCTGGGTGGTCTAACTCCAAGCAGACAAAGTAAATTCCGTATGGTGAGCTAGCTGATAGTGCAGAAAGTTAAGGACAATTCTGGAAAATACAAGATGAATGTTCTTCTCCCTCTCTTCAAATGTCTGCCTTATCTTTAGTACCAAAAATCCAGAAGAGTCAAGGAACTCTCCAGGGACATTTAAACAATCGTCTTTGAGAAAATTTTTGGGTAGGATACTTAAAGTCACTTTACAACTTCTAAAAAACACTGACCTGGGACACACATAGATTTCATTCCCAGGTTTAGAAATTTTTTTTAGGATTTATTTGTTTATGCATACAAGTTGGGGTGAAGGCCAGAAGTGTTGGGGGGCGGTGAGAGGATTCACCAGAGACAGAGTGGGGAGAAGAACAGGCAGATGGACTGAAGTACACTGCTGAGGGGAGGAATGGGCAAGGCAGGAGAGGTCTGCTGCGCCATGTGGGAAGCTCCCTGGCTGGATATGAACTTGTGCTACAGTGGCTGCGGATAACTTCATAGTGCTGAGACTTAACCCCTTGTGCCACCAGGGAGGCCCAGGATCAGAAATGACTGGTGTCCTTCCTACTGTATTTGAATATTGTGTCCACAGTTGCCACTGCAGTATCCGAAGGTGTACCCCCATCCATCAGGAACTTCTCAATCATGGCCCCTCACCTGGGCCTTTCAACTACCAAGCCCATCTTCCAGCTTCTGCTCTTTTGATGGACAAGCTTGGCTGATTCCTGAGGAAGGAGAGGCAGCAGATCCTGAAAAGTGTGTGCTTGTAGTTGAGGAGACTGCCTCAGCAGTGATGAGGGGAACATGGGCAGTGGCAGAGCTCCTGTTCTCGGCCTGAAAGGCTGGTGCATGGTGCCAGGGCTCCATGTGGATAGAGGTGGGGAGGCCCTGTGTAGCGACATGGGCCCAAGCCTGAGAAGTGTCAGGTCTGGGGCTGCTTCCCAGGCCGACTGTGTGAGCAGAGAACAGCCCCTTCACTCCGGGGCCTGCTCTCCTGCTCTGTGATTCCTGGGGACCCGGTTTCTTCCCCACGGGGTGGCAGTATCCAGGGGAGACAGCGTGTCTGTGAAGGAAGCTGGCATCTCACACTGTATGTGCACATGTCCATGACCCCAACCATGGGGAAGTCTGTTCTTGCAGCTCTAGGAGCAGCGGCACATTGTCTGGGGAGGCACTTCCCCTGAACAGCAGTCTCAGAATTACAGCTCTGACCAGATATCCATCATTTCAACGACCTCTAGACCTTTTACTCCACTGTGATATGAATCAAGCCAGTAAGAACAAAGCTGATCCAGCAAAGCATTTTTCCAGGAGCCTTGGAAAGGGGTGACCTGTGTTGAATTCCAGTTTCTAATATTTGCAGTTTGCGTCTCACTGATTGCAGCAAAGGTGTGAGGACGACTGTTGTCACCGCTGTTTAAGAGGGAAAATTAATTCTCTATCATTGCCTCATTTTAGAAAGTATAGAGTAGGGCCTTCCTGGTCGTGCAGCTGTTAAGTGCTGCACTGCGGAGCTGTTGGCAGCGGTGGCACAGCGGCACGAGTTCGACACTAGGCCCTGGGGGGAGATTCCCACATGGCGTGGCAGACCTCTCCTGCCTTGCCCTGCTGCTCCCCTCAGCAATGTATTTCCGTTGATGTGCCTGTTCTGCTCCCCACTCTGTCTCTGGTGAGCCCTCTTGCCGCCCCACGCCTCTGGCCTATACCCCAGCTTGTATACATAAATAAATCTTTTTTTAAAAAAAAGAAAGGATAGAGTAGTGGTCCAGGAAGGTTAAGTAATCTGCCCCAGATCAAGAGGCTGCCTGGTTATGTTTCCTGGCTGGATAAAATAGGAGGGTCTTTGCAGCAGAGACAGAATCTGGAGAGTCCGCTGGGCAGTAAACAGGGATGAAGTTCAGAATATGGCCACATGAGGGCAGTATGTCAACACGAAACGGACAGGCAACCCCTAGCCCAACAGCATCCCTTCAAGGCCTTCAAGAGTTTAGTTTTAACATTCACTTAACAGTTTCTCAGGCAGCAGTGGAATTTGGTATAAGTGTGGTGCCTGGGACTGGACTAACTGAGATCAAAATTGCCTCCATCATTCACCACCCATGTAACCTCAGGGATGTTTTTTATCCTCACAGGTCTTGTTTCCTCCTCTGCAAAGGCTCAGTCAGCGAAGGGTCAGACAGGATATCAGGGCAATAGAAGGCAGGAGAATCGCCTCACTGTTGGGGCTGGGGGGCACAATGATCACAGAGAGCAGCAAGGCCGGGACAGCAGCTAGCGGGGTAGGAGCAGAACTGGTTCATAGAACCAGACAGGCAAAATGTCTGGGTGGCCAGTGAGGATGCTACCCAAATCGAACCATCAAAAGAAATCAAGGATAATGATAAAGCCCAGGGCATTTGCTCCTATAAACCCATCTCTTTGCCCAGTGTCTGCGCCGAGCCAGCTTTCTAACAGAGACGCCAACAACTGGAGCTGCAGGAGGAAGGGCCCCGGGACATGCTGTAATTGAACACAGTAATGATTCCTCTGGTCTTCTGTTGATTTACTTGGGTAGGTGGCATTAGAGATGGGAATGTACCGAATCATTTGAGGACAATTGGCCACAGACTCCGAGTTGATTTTGATAACCTGAGATCTTCATACCCACAAGGCAGAGAGGCTGCGGTGCTGGAACTTGGTCCTAAACCATGCTCCCTGGTGGGGGGGTGCCTGGCCTGTCGGCCTGGTGTGGTGCTGTTGTAAGACAGGGCAGCTGAAGTTAGGGTTTGAGGACAGGACAAGCCAAGGGCCCCAAAGAGGGATGGGGGGGATTCAGTGACACCTGGAAGTCAGCGGGGTGGCTTGTCCCTTGGCCCCCGATGATCCACAAGGTGGAGCTTCCAGGAGAGAAAAGCAGTGGCTTGGGCCTCCCTGGTGGCACAACGGGTTAAGTCTCAGCCTATGAAGCTGTCCACAGCCACTGCAGCACAAGTTCAATCCCTGGCCAGGGAGCTTCCCACATGGCGCAGCAGACCTCTCCTATTTCACCCGCTGCTCCCCTCAGCAGTGTACTTCAGTCCATCTGCCTGTTCTGCTCCCCACTCTGTCTCTGGTGAATCCTCTCACCACCACACACCTCTGGCCTGCACTCCAGTTCTTGTATGCATAAATAAATAAATATTTTAAAAGAAAAAAGAAAAAGAAAAGTGGTGGCTAGAGATGCATGGGGCATGCCGGGAGTCTGGGGCTGCATAGTGTCCTGGGCCAATAGCTGCAGTAGTAACTGGAACAATCGCAAATTATTCCTTCCGGGAAGGAAGGGCCAGAAGTGGGGAGAAAGAGTCAGAGCAGGAACAGAGATGGAAGCTACCGGACCCTGTCTTCCCCAGGGAAGCTGAGCTGAATTTTAGATTTTTATTTAGCAAATACTTATTTAGGACTTACTCTGCAACAGAGAGCACTTTATATACATCAACTCATTTTGTTTTCACAACAACCCTCTGAGGGAACAAAGCTCATTAATTCCATTGAAAACACTAAAGCACAGAGAGGTTAAGTATCTTATCCAAGGTCACCCAGGATAGGGATTTAAATACTGTTAGCCTGGATCCTGGCCTTTGTTCTTGATTAGTTAAAGTGAAGTTAATAACCTTTTCCCCCCTCCACACTGGGAATATCTATTGCTTTTCCTGATTTTGAAAGAAACTAAAGAGACATAAAAATATTCAAACTACATAAACAGAAAAAGAAAATTAGCTGATGCTTACAGAGATGTAGACATAGAGACCATATCTAGTTTTTAACACTGTATATCATAACTGGCTCTTTGGAAATTAAAATAGCAAATCAAAATGATGACTGCCAGGTCCAGAGTGTCACAGAACCTGGAACTGGGCAAGAAGAGATTTCAGATGGGGCAGGGGAGGGGTGGGAATGGGCATAGATAGCAGTTGGAGGTCCCCAGAATGGCAGGCAGGGAAGGGCATGTGCTGGGGCTCTGAGCAGACCCACAGGCCCAGGCACGCACTTTGGTTCTTATGAATATTCCAGGCTGGCTGTTGGCCTCAGGAGCAGAAACTCCCCTTCAGCGGTGGGCATAGCTAGGCTTTGAGCTGGCAGGATGCAGAGGACATCTGGTCCAGGAGGATCCGACCTTCTCCTCCTTGCTCGCAGCCCACTGCCTGGGCCTGGGGGCCGCAGGAGAGAGCCAGCTCTCGAAGCTCTGCCACCCAGCATCTCTTAATGAGCCCCAGAGGAACTCCAGCTGTCAATCACCCGTTTCCCAGGATAACTTCTATTAGGAAGAGGCTGATGAGCAAAGATGGCAGGTCTGGCCGGCAGAGCCACCACTAAGGACCCGCCATGCGGCAGAAGGGCTGGTGCCGCCCCTCCCCCTCCCCCACCCCGGGGATGACCATCCTGGGCGCCCAGGAGAGGCCAAGCCCTGAAAAATCAGGCTATTTTCCTGCCCTGACACTTCCAAGGAGGCCAAAACTGCCTTCCTCTTAGGGTCCCCGCTGTGACGTTCTGGGAGAGCAGAGAGTTGCAGGCTCAGGACAGACCAGGCGCTGCTCTCACGGGATGACCAAAGAGAACCGGGAGGCGGCCACAGCCACAGACCGCGTCCATCCTTCCCGTGTCTCTCGAGGCAATGCTCGCGCGCACCTGAAAGGCTCAGCGGCTTCCTTCCCAACGGCTTTGGGGGTCCAACAGTCTTGTGTTCATTTTGTTCATCTCTGTCCCTTTTGGTCCAAGCTGGCGATATTTCTGTTTCTATAGCTTTCTCCAAAACATTGTGGGTTTTCTGTCATTTATCTCTCTCTCTTCTTGCATTTTACTATGAGCAGCAAGAAGAAACCAGGTACCTCTGACACTTTGCTCTCTTTTCTCACATCACAGGAGTCCCTGTCTGAATTTATCTCCTTATGTAAGTGATTCTGGGGTTCACTCCATTAGAAGTACTCAGCGGTAGCAACGTGGGTAGATGAAAAGGGAAGACTTAAGAAAATATATAAAGAATAGAAGAGGCGAGGGCCTCCCCGGTGGCGCAGCGGTTAAGCGCTGTGCTGTGGAGCTGTCGGCAGCTGCGACGCGAGTTCGACGCCCAGCCGGGGAGAATCCCACATGGTGCGGCAGACCTCTCCTGCCTCGCCCGCTGCTCCCCTCAGCAGTGTATTTCTGATCTGGCTGTTCTGCTCCCCGCTCTGTCTCTGGTGAAGCCTCTCGCCGCCCCGCACCTCTGGTCTGTACCCCAGCTTGTATGTATAAATAAATAAATCTTTAAAAAAAAAAAAAAAGAATAGAAGAGGCGAATGTGTACATTAATCACCATGTACACCCAGGTAAGAAATTGAAGTGCTGGATAAAGTTGAAGGCCCTGGGCCACCTTCCCCTTTCCCTTCCCTCCTTTTCTCTTCAGAGGCAACTGATGTTATGAGCTTGCTGTTGATTGCTATTATGCAGCTCTTCATATTCTATTAAATGCAAAAGGAAAGTAAATATGATTTTAAAATACATATAATTAATTAATTTCATTGCTATATAGTGTTCTATTGTATAAATATACCACAACATATGCTCCCAAAGAACATTCAGTCTGCTTCGAATGAGTTCTCTTGTAAATAATGCACAATGACTATTCTTCTACATGCCGTTTCTCTAGAGTGTGCTAGGAGTAGCTTTTAGCTACTCCTTTATCTCAAAATTTTCTAGATAATAACAACTACCTCTGTAAAGTGGTTCTTCCAATTTATGCTCCAGTCAGCAATGCATACGGATTCTGGTAGATGTGAAATGGAATCTCATTCTGCTGCCAGCACTGTGGTGGAGTAGATATTCTTAGAGAACATCCCACAAAAACAAAAACGATTGTTAGTATTGTTTTGCTGGATTTGCAAAAATTAGAGGGAAATCTCCAGAGTGGAAAAATCCTGAGAAGCAAAATTGACTGAACAGAGGCTCTCTGGTTGGGAAATTCAGCTTTAGGCCAGCAGCAAAGGGCTGGGATGGGGAGTGGGCCTAAGACTCTGAAGGGGGTGGGGGGTGGGGGTGGGGGGGACATGGCCCCAGGAGACAGGCTCTCTGGTTCCCAGCAGGAAGAAATGCCAATTCTATTTTGAGGAGATCATCCCCAATACAAGTCCTGGGAATCCTCCCAGAGTTAGAGAAACCAAATATGAGTTCACAATCTATTATCACTAAAGAAACAAGGCTAGGAACCCAGAAATGAGAAAGCAACAGACTGTCAATAAGACAATTTTTAAAGCAAACTGAAAGGAATGTTTAAAAATTTAAATATAATTGTTGAAATAAAAACAGACAAACCACCCTCATAAATACAGATGCAAAAATCGTCAACAAACATTAGAAAATAGAATTCAACAATAAAAGAATTATACTCTCTAAGTGGAGTACCGGGGATGCAAGGCTGGTTCAATATTAAAAGATCAGAGGGCCTCCCTGATGGCCTGGAGGTTAAGTCTCAGCACTCTCACCACTAAGGCCTGAGTTCGATCCCCGGCCAGGGAGCTGACCCACATGGCGCAGCAGACCTCTCCTGTCTTGCCCACTGCTCCCCTCAGCAGTGTACTTCAGTAGATCCGCCCACTGTCTCTGGTGAATCCTCTCACCAACCGCACCTCTGGCCTAGACCCCAGCTCTTGTATGCATAAATAAACAAATCTTTAAAAAAAATAAAAGGGAAAGAAAGTAAAGGATGCTTGCACAGACACAAGCGGACAGAAAGATCTGCCCCTGAAAGGGACAGGCTTGTTAAGAGGGGCTTTGTAGTCTAGTCAGAGGTGGGCAGGCTTGGGAGGAGACTGCTTCTGCTGCTTTGCAAATGGAGAATGTTGGTGAAGATAAGCACCTGCAGTGCCCAGTGGGCAGGAGAGCTATTCACACTATTTCTTTCTTTTTTAAAAAAATATTTATTTATTTATTTATGCATATAAGAGCTGGGGTGTAGGCCAGAGGTGTGGGGCATTGTGAGAGGATTCACCAGAGACAGAGTGGGGAGCAGAACAGGTGGATTTACTGAAATAACGCTGCTGAGAGGAGCGGCAGGCAAGACAGGAGAGGTCTGCTGCTTCATGAGGGTTACCTCCCTGGCCGGGGATCAAACTCAGGCCTTAGTGGAAATAGTGCTAAGACTTAACCCCTAGGCCACCAGGGAGGACCCCAGCATGTGGCATTTTAGCACTTGCTTCTTTTCACTTGGCATCTAAGTTTCTCCTGTGTCTTTTCACAGCTGGGTAGCTGAATAATTTCTCTTTAGCGCTGAATAATTTTCCACTGTCTGGATGTGCCACAGTTTATTTATTCATTCACTCACTGAAGGACCTCTCACTTGCTTTCGAGTTTTAGCAATTATGAATAAAACTGCTATAAACATCCTTATGTGGGTTTTGTGTGACTATAAGCTTTTAATTTGGTAATAAATGCCAAGGAATTCAATTGCTGAGTTAATACCTTTTTAAAAATAACTTTATTGAAACAAAATTCACAATGCCACATGATTCGCCCATTTATAGTGCACAGATCAATGTTTTTAGCTTATTCACAAGGTTGTTCAACTGTCAACACAATACATTTTAGAACATTTTCATCCCCCCTAAAAGGAACTCCCTACTCATTTAGCTGTCACTCCCTTGTGTCCCCCTATTCTCACCCCAGAACCAAGCAATTACCAATCTGTTTTCTGTCTGTATAGATTTGCCTATTGCGAAGATTTCATGTAAGTGTGTAAGGGCAAGAAGACTCATAGAGCACAGGTTCTCTGTGGACCTGCTCAGACTGATAAAGGAAAGGAGGCGTTCTGGAGCCCTCGGTGGCTTTTGAAGGCTTTGAATGGCCTCTTGTAGAGAGGCAACCAGGTACAAGGTAGGAAATGGGGCGAGGGGCTGGGGGGCTGGCAGGCTGGCAGGCTTCCCAGCCCCTGGTGAATCTTCACTCTCTCGGGCACTCTGGTGGCATCCCGTGGTCTCTCTGCTGTACCCCGAACAGTCCTCTGCTCCACACTCTGTTCTTTGCTGCTGCTGCTGCTGCTGCTGCTTTATATGCACAGTCTTGGCTCAGGTGTGTCCACTTATGCACACCCACACCCTTCTTCAGGTGCCCACAGTTAGGCATGTGTGTAGGCCTGCAGAAGCCCATCATTGAGGGGAGGGCGGAAAAACCTGATAATTCTCATTTACCCTACAAAGTGGAATAGTAAACTATGTGACTTAGCATCTGACTTTTTTCACTTAGCCTCTTTTAAGGTTCATCTGTGTTGTAGCCTGTGTCAATAGCTCATTTCTTTCTTCTCACTGAATAATATTCCACTCTATGTATATACCCCATTTTGTTATCAGTTCATTAGTGTATGGGCAATTATTTCCATTTTGGCTATTATGATGCTACTATGAACATATACAATTTTTGTGTGAACATGTGTTTTAATTTCTCTTGGTTAAATCTCTACTAGTGGACTTGCTAGGTCATATGATAAGTCTATTTTGAAACTTTTGACAATGTTTTCCAAAATAGTCACTCTATTTTACATTGCTACCAGCAATGTGTGCATTCCAATCACTCACATCCTTGTCAACACTTGTTATTGTCTATTTGGCCATCCAAGCGGATGTGAATTGTTATCTCATATAGTTTTAATTTGCACTTCCCTAATGATTAATGACATTGAACATCTTTTCATGTACTTATTTGAAATGATCTCTTTAAAGTGCTGAGAAGAAAATTCATGTCAATCTAAAACTGTTTACCCTGCAAAGTTAACTTTCAGGAATAAAGAGGAAATCAATAGTTTCAGATAAATAAAACAAGATGAGTCATAAATAATAGACCCATGCAAAAGGAACTTCTAAAGGATGAGGCTTGGGTTAGAATCCCTCAGAACAGAGCCTATGATGAAGTTCTTACACAAGTGATATTGTACTACTCTCAGAAGCATATAAGGACTTGTGGGAAAGGATATAGGGCAGGGAAGCAAAGAGGGTTTCATCTAAGTCTGAGGCCAACCTAATCCCAGGGGAGCTCTGGAACACACAGGGCAGAGAGGACCACCTTGAAGCCAGGGCAGAGCCTACATATATGCCATCCTCTACCATCACTGGTTGTTTATCTCTGACTATGGGCCCTCTAGGGGGGCATCATTTACAAGCCTACTCAGGTGAGGTTGCTCCTCTTGACTTAGAATAATTCTCTAGAGCAGTATGCAGCTGTGAGCTTTTAGCAGGCAGCCCTCACAGCTGCTGGGGATGGAGGTCAAGGGGAAGGAGGTCTGGGGGGAGGGCATTACAGTGTTGATTACTATACTTCAGGAAGAAGGAAAATGACCTGAGATGTAAAAGAAATGGAGAGCAAGGTAATGTGTAAATCTGAAAATTGGAAATCTGAAAAATGTTAACTGTTATAATAATAAAACCTAATTGGTACTGTTAAAAAACACAAAACTAAAATACTGAACAAATTCACAAAATCCTTGGCTTTTTTTTTTTTTCAGGAGTGTTAAGATACTAAGTTTAGCCTTAAGTATACCTGGTGATGTTTTAAGGGTAGCTACCACGAGGCTAAAAAAAAGCATATGTAACTTCCGTAGTAGTTAAAGTAAAAAACAGAACAAGAAAACAAAATTTAAAAATCATTGTTTTGGGTGAGGGATAGAAACTAGACTTTTCGTGGTACATATATTATGGCATACATAATGTAGCATATATAGATGTTGATTTACAATGCTGTCCTAAACAAAAGTTAGTTAAATTAAATCTCTTTTTGATTTTTAAATTTTTAATACAGTTCAAACCATCATGATTGGTTCATTTCAGCTCCTTTACAGTCAAACCTGGGGGCAGGTCTGCTTCAGTCATCTGCCTTCTCTTTGTAATGACCAAAGTATCTGCTGCTTTGGACTTTAAACTTCACGTTATCCTTGTTTTTCCCTGATCTTGATGGGTTTGGCACCCTGTCTCCAGGCCGTGAGCAGAAAGTCCTTGATTTCTTCAATTTTGCAAGGCTTGTGGGACTGCAGCCAGCACAGCCACTAGTGGGAAACAAGAAGGACAGAGAAAAAAGCAGTTCAATAAAAATTAAAAAATAAATAGCAACACAAGTCATTATTTTAAAAAGACAAGAAAGGAAAAGGAGACAATATCTCACTGGGCTTTCAAATTGTATCTCCCTGATGTCCAGTGAGAGACTTTTCATGTATTTGTGACCAATTTATAGATTCTTTTTTTAAATGAAAGATTTATTTATTTATGCATACAAGAGCTGGGGTGTAGGCCAGAGGTGTGGGGTGGTGAGAGGATTCATCAGAGGCAGAGTGGGGAGCAGAACAGGAGGATCTACTGAAATACACTGCTGAGGGGAGCAGTGGGCAAGGCAGGAGGGGTCTGCTATGCCATGTGGGATTCGCCCTGGCAGGGCTCGAACTCCTGCTGCAGTGGCTGCTGATAGCTTCATAGTGCTGAGACTTAACCCCCTGCACCACCCGGGAGGACCTACATTTACTTTCTAAGATAACTTTTTGTATTTGTCTCCTTCTCATTTGTTTCGCTTTATCCAAATTTCTGGTCAACTCTTCTCTTACATTTCAAAAGTCCTATTCAATGCTTCTTAGTATGATTTTCCATAGTCCCAACTGTATCCAATCATTGTTTTCCCCAAGTTATCCACCATGAAGATCTCTATTCTCTGGCTCTAGCCTGAACTAGTTGATTTCTAGATGTGACAAACAGTAGCTTTCTGAGAAAGAACACACAATTTTGTTTGCTTATTTGCTGGTTGTTTCATTTTTTTACCTTGCAGATATGAAAATGTCTTTATTTTTCAATGTATACTTAATTGATAATTAGACTAGATTTCTTGGGTTCAAGAACACTATCACTCAGAATTTTGTAAACTATTTCTGTTGCTTTTTATATTTCAATATAGTTATTTCTTTTTAAAATGAAATAGCATTGGGTTCTAGCTTAACGAATGCTGTATTTTATCTCTCTGAGAATATTAATTACAATTTCTTTGAGTCATCTTGAACTTGAAAGCCCTTCTGCCCCAAATAAGTTTGAACTTTAACTAGGCATATATTATCATTATTTAACCTCATGTCATCACAGTGGAAGCACTTGAAATGATTTTCAAACTTCAATGTCCAGACTCTCCCTATTGGCTCAAGGGGTTAAGTCTCAGCACTCTGGAGCTGTCTGCAGCCACTGCAGCACAGCAGTTCTATCCCCTGCCAGGGCGCTTCCCACATGGCGCAGCAGACCACTCCTGCCTCGCCTGCTGTTCCCCTCAGCAGTGTACTTCACTCAGTCCACCTGTTCTGCTACTTACTCTGTCTCTGGTGAATCCTCTCACACATACACCCCCCCCACACACACACCTCTGGCCTGCACCCCAGTTCTTGTATGCATAAATAAACAAATCTTTAAAAAAATTAAATAAATGAATCTTTAAAATATATATATATACTTTGTAAAAAAAAAATTTCAATGTCCATTATAACCCCCCGAGGAGAAGCTGCACAGTCTCTTCCACAGCCTGACAGGCAGATTTAGTGGGTCCGGGGTGAGGAATACAGGCCTCCCTCAGCCCTCACCTAAGCGCTCTGCTGCCACAGAATTCTGCCTCGGGGTGACTTGGGAATTAGCTACAGTTCTGGCTCCATCTGAGACTTAACAACCACTTCATCCTCCTGGGCCTCAGCTTCCTGTCTTCAAAGTAGCCATACTCTCTCCCTGCCTTCCTCACCCCTACCTTATGTGGCCTAATTGAGATGATGTCTGAGGAAATCTTTGCAAAGGGCCCAGCCCTCTCAGTATGTACGGGAGAACGCGGAGGAGCTGTGCTGCATTATCAGCTGAGGGGTGTGTGCAAGTCCTACAATGTGCTGTGTGATGCTTCTTGGCCTCAGCTTCTCCGATTAGAAAATGTAGAATTTGGACTCAGTGGTCCTGAACCTTGTCTGCCCATCAGAATCACCTGCCGATGGCAGTTTCCACCTCCAGAGAGCCTGATCTAACAGGTCTAGAGTGGAACTCAAGCAGCCATTTGTGTCAAGGTGCTCTCTGAATGATCCTCCCGTGCCGCCAACGCTGAACCACAGGCTAGGTGATCTGAAAGGCCTCTGTCAATTCTAAAAATACTCCAAGGTGGGCTGGAGATTGCCAGGCCAGAAGCACAGATGGTGGTACCGGCTGGGCTGGGGCCACCACAGCAGTTCTTGGCTCCCTCATCTCTGCTCAACTCCAGCAGGACCCTCTTCCCGGCCGGCAGGGCCCTCCATTCACTGTGGCAAGAGCAGTGCAAGCTGTAAGGGGTCACAGCTGTGCACCTGGCAGGCGCCCCAAGACACTGATCCCCGCAGACTGCTGCAGACATGGGGCAGGCAGCTGCGGGTGGGGGGTCAGCTGTCTGGAGGGCGGCTTAGTGCTGAAGCATTAGCAAACCTTGGGGAGTGAGGGCTTCCAGCTGGGAGGTGCTGCATTTTAAAAGAAATTTTTAAAAACCTTTTGAATTCATTAAAGTATCACATGATCATTATTAAAAAAAAAAAACCTCAAAAATATAGAACAAGGTAAGAAAGAACAACCAAAAACCACACCTAACACTACCATCCAGCAATAATCTCTTTTAACATTTTGAAATACAGCCAGGTGTGTGTACACGTCCCGACCCTGAGAGTCACACTGTTGAGTGTTTACTCCAGCACAGGCAAAAGCTGAGCCTGGAGAGCATTTCCTGGTCAGATCGCCACAAGATATAAGGAGGTAAGAGCTCCCGGGACTCCATTCCGACAGGTTACGAGATGGACACGAATCCCGCCCACGGTCACACACCAGAGGTGCTAGACTTCAAGCCCAAGTCCGCCTGGTCCAGCAGCCCACGCAGGTAAGGCACATGGTGAAGGTATCATCTCTCAAGAGGGAATTCTGCTTCCTCTTCTCTCTTAATAGCTCCTGACCTTTCCCTAAAATCATTAAACTGCTTCTTTAGTTTCACTAGTAATCAAAGAAGAGCAGATCAAAGGAAGATGCTATTTTTCACCTACTACATTGACATTTTCCAATATTACACACATGCATACGAGGAGTTTTAAAATGCACCAGTGTCTAGACTCAGTAATCTCATTTCTAGGAATGTCTCCGAAGAAAATGGAGCGGTAGGAGGAGGTTTATTTAAATGACCACCTATTGTTGCTCTGTGTTGAGCTGTGAAAAATGTTGTGTGAAGTAATTTGAATAGATAACATGCAGGCTTCAGAAAATTATGCCAGCACTAAAAATCACATAAAGTATGTTGGATGGCACACAAAAATACTTCCAGAATATGTAAAGCTGAATAAGTGGGTTTTATATAAATTAAACAAAAGTTGTCTATGGCCATAATACCACCCTGAATGTGCCCAACCTTGTCATAAATTAAACAGGAAGTGCAGTCTTCTTATTACCTAAGAATATAAATAGGAGGGAGAGAGCTGCCTCCCCAAGTGTCGGGGGTAGCTTTAGGATGGGCTGCATTGAAATGCAGGTTTACAGCAGACTCACAGTTCCCTATTTGGGTGTGAGGGCCTGACAGAATGTGCAGAGATAGGCCACTGAGCAAGTTCAAGGAAAGACGTGTGTGAGGGTCAGAAGCGACCTGCCCAAATTAGCTCTTGACACAGGGGAAAAAAGCACAAGACAAAAACCGGTTTCAGATATGTGCTCCAAAACCACAGTGCCCAGAGCCTCCAAATTGCAGATGTCACTTGCAAGTGAGCTGCTTCTCCCACAGAAACCATGAGGTGTGGCTCCCCCCCCCCCCCCCCCCCGTGAGTACAGAACACTGTGCTTTCTTAACAGTGGTAACTGACACCCGAGCATGCTTGGAGAGGCGAGGATTTGCAAATAGGAATGGCAACAGCCATCCTAGAGGATGCCCAACCTTATTTCCCAGAGGTAATAACTTCGTGTATCTGTCTTTTCTAAAATTTTTTCTCTTGAATATGAATTATTTCTTTAATTTTTTTTTCTCATTAAGGAAAATTTCAACTATACTGAAAGCAAACAGACTAGTAAAATGAACCTTCATGTTTCCATCACTCAGCTTCAACTATTCTCAACATTCTGCCAATCATCTATCCACACCCAGCTTTGCTTTATTCTGGAGTATTCTTTTTTAAAACCCTTAATTTTTTTTTTAAATTTATTTATTTATGTGTACAAGAGCTGGTTATAGGCCAGAGGTATGGGGGGTGAGAGGATTTACCAGAGATAGAGTGGGGAGCAGAACAGGAGCAGAACAGGCAGATCCACTGAAATACACAGCTGAGGGGAGCAGTGGGTGAGACAGGAGAGATCTGCTGTGCCATGTGGGAAGCTCCCTGGCTGGGGATCAAATTCATGCTGCAGATAGCTTCATAGGCTGAGACTTAACCCCTTGCACCACCAAGGAGGACCTATTCTGGAGCATTTTAAAGCAAATTCCAGCTATCTCATCTTAGGCCCATGGAAGCCCCCTCATGTTGTCTCCTGTGTCCTTTTGAAATGACTCCATTATTCGGACAGTTTTCATGCTTCTGACATTATAAGATGTCCCTGCTTATGGTAGCTTTTAAAAAGTGTTCACAAATTTACCGCATTCCTTTATGCATGCCTCTTTGTAAAATGACTCTGCAGCTTCTCCCATCAAGAGGTGGGGCCCACTTCTCCCTCTGGACAGGGCCAGGGAGACATTACTGGCAATGCACAGCAGTACTGACTTCTTTTGAGTGAGTCCATTCTCAGTTTTAACAGAGAACAGGAGAGGTTGCTGTCCTTAGGTAGGTGGTTCTGGCTCAGGGTCTCTAATGAGGTTGCTGGGGATGAAGTCATTTAAAGGCTTGTCAGGAGCTGGGAGATCAGATGGTTCCCTCATTTGGCTATTGGTAGGATCCCTCGCCTCCTCTTCATGTGGGAACTCTTCATAAGGCTGCTGCCTTCTACCAGAGTATGTGATCCAAGAGAAGATGGAAGAGGAAGCCATAATGCCTTGTATGTCCTAGTTTTTAGCTCTACACACTATCACTTTTGCCATAGGCTATTCATTAAGCAGATCACTAAGCACAGCTCACACTTGGGGACTTTATTTTCTGAAGGGAAAAGTGTCAACAAATTTGTGGACATATTTTATAACCCCACACTCCCCTATTCAGATTCCCTCTTACTCACAAGGCAAAGAAGCCTTACTAGTCTAATAGGACAAAAAGGAGAAATTTTCGTTCTAAAAAAGAAATTTTTAGTGCTATAAGAACTGTCCACCCCTTGTCAATTTGCAATTATAAATATTGCAAAGTGTGTATTACATAATTTGAAGTGATATGTAAAGTGATGTATTCACTTTATTTTTTTCAATTTTCTCATGTAGTATTTAATATATCCTCTTGGTCTATATTGCATTAGTGTTAGCACTGTGTTTTATTAAAATGTTTGACAATCCAGTGATTTTTATTTTTTTATTATTTTTTTAAAGATTTATTTATTTATGCATACAAGAACTGGGTTGTAGGCCAAAGATGTGAGGGTGGTGAGAGGATTCACCAGAGAGAGAATGGGAAGCAGAACAGGTGGATCTACTGAAGTACACTGCTGAGGGGAGCAGTGGGTGAGGCAGGAGAGGTCTGCTGCGCCACAAGGGAAGCTCCCTGGCCAGGGATTGAACTTGGTGCAGTGGCTATGGACAGCTTTACAGGGCTGAGACTTAACACACTGAGTCACCAGGGAGGCCGAGTATGGTGATTTTTAAAGATGCAGTCTGGTTCTAGGTCTAGATTGGCAAACATTTCTGATCAAGTTAATGGTGAAAAATTTTCAGTGTTCTGAACCTTTTCAATGCCCTAGGAGACAATGAACACAAGAAAATTCATCTTTATAATGAAAGAATTTGTGATGGGTTTTGCATGAACTGATCATTGGAATTGCTTTGTTCCTTTGTTCATAGTAGGTGGTGAACTTGCACATTCATGCTGTGTGAATTCTATCTCAATTACGCTCTTTTAAAAAGTTGTGCAAAGAAAAAAAATCAACTAATTTCATGAAAGGTAAACTAAGGATCACTACTTTTTTTTTTTTTTCAAGAAACTTGAGCTACAAAGTCATTTTTCATTTTCAGTGGGGGAAAAAACCCACATGTACCATATACCACATGCCATAGAGGAGAAATCTGTAAGACTTTAGATCTTCTTAGATAATATAAAATAAATGAGCAGGATTAAAATGTTTTGATTTCTTATTTTTTTTTAAACAGACTTAGTTTACTTTGTTTTTCTTGTATAAAAATGATGCGGACCTGGGTCCTCTGCACCAAGACTCTGGTGTGGGTCTTTACAAGATGGTGAGTAAATTCTTGATAGGGGGACTTCGTGAACATGCTCTCTCTCTAGAAGTTGGACATGAGTAGATCTTGGACATGGCGTGGAAGGTGAGCTTAGCAAGGCTCCCCAGGGTGGTGGTGCGTCAATGCCCCTGGCGCAGGCTAGCAGTCATCTACACCTGCCAGCAGCACAGCTTCGTGGGCTGAGGTTACGCTGTGCTCCTGGGGCAGGGGTGAGGCACACTAGCACAGAGCCACTGGGAAGTCACCTTTCGAGGGACAGGGGTGGGGGTTGCCAACCTCATTCGCCCAGTCTTGCTGCACCAGAACCGTGCAGAGATTGGCCGAGATCATGGCCCCTGGGATGGCAGTGCCTACGTTCTTAGAGCACTTAACACCCAGATCAACGTGTTTGCCTAATAATCCCCATCATGACAAAGACCTTGATCTGGCTGGGTGACCAGTTTGGATCTACTTTTGCACACTCATAATCTTTGTGCTTGATGGATGGTGTGTGTGTGTGTGGGGGGTGGGAATCGATGATCTCTGATTCCTTGATGGGCAAGGAAGAGACTGATCTCCAGGAACCTGATCTCCTTGATCAGGCAGCCTGATTTCATGAAGGAGACGCACTCCTTGTCCTAGGCTTTGCCTCCAAGAGCTCCAAGGCCCCGCAGGGCAGGGTCCAGCCATGCCCTGCCCCCACTCCTGGCCTCTGGGCCCTCCTGCAGCCCTGCCTCATCCAATATGTAGGGTATTCTCAAAAAAGCAAAAAAAAATTGTTTTAAGAAAAGACTGAAGGTTTCCTTACCTAACTGACAGACTTATATTGAAGTTGATATCCTTTGTGGACTGGGAGAAACGCACAAAAGGAGTGTGCTAATAAACTAAGCAAAATGCATAATTCAGGGCAAAAAATAGCATTCTCTACTCAAGAGAACATTATTGGTTATTGGATGGTTCTGCCTATGTCTTACTGATCCTGCTACTCTACCATGAACTGTAGTTATAATTTTTGTGCAGGGGTTCCTGAGACCAAAGAATCATTTCAAAATTCCTCTGGAATAGAAAGATTAGGAAAACTACTCTGTAGGTAACTATATTTTCACTTTATGGAAATACCAGCAAATGCATTCATGTATACTTATTGCCTCACATTTTTACCCAAAGCATAGCCCACTCTACATTATTTCGTACTTTGCTTTTTTCCATTTAGCAATATACCCTGGACTCACTCTCTAGAGGTAGGTTGGTATCTCAGGCAGTATAGGCTGTCATTGCAAACTGCCATAGTCGGGCTGACTTATGCCAACAGAAATTAATTTTCTCACAGTTCTGCCGGCTGAAAGTCTAAGATCAAGATGCCATCTCAGTGGGTTTCTGATGAGGGCTCTCTTTCTGGTTTATAGATACCCAAATGCTGGTTATCTTCTCACATGGCAGGGAGAAAGCATAAGCTCTCTGGTGTCTTGTCTTTTATTTTTTTAAGGATTTATTTATTTATGCATACAAGAACTGGGGTGTAGGCCAGAGGTGTGGGGAGTGGTGAGAGGATTCATCAGAGACAGAGTGGGGAGCAGAACAGGCATTATCTACTGAAGTACACGGCTGAGAGGAGCAGCAGGCAAGGCAGGAGAGATTTGCTGCACCATGTGGGAAGCTCCCTGGCCGGGGATTCAAACTCATGCTGCAGTGACTGCTGATAGCTTCATAGTGCTGAGACTTAGCCCAGTGCGCCACCAGGGAGGCTCCTCTCTGGTGTCTTTTCTTATAAATGTACTAATTCCATCATGAGGGCCTCCCTCCATGGTCTTCTCTAAACCTAACTACCTCCCAGATCACCTCATCCTCAAATGCCACCCCAGTAGGGGGTGGGATTTCATATATAAATTTTAAGGGAATACAATCAGTCCATAGCAATAGGATTGCTATTGCAAAGATATAATATCCATTGTGTGAACATAATATTCAATCAGTCCCTTATTGATGGATGTTTGGATTGTTCACACTCTTTGTTATTACAAATAGTGCTGTAATAAATCTCCTTGTTTGTATCTTGTTTCATAGTTTTATCAGTGAGTCTTTGGGATAGATTCCTACAAGAAGGACTGCTAAATCAAAGGATAAATACATATTTAATTTTGCTATAGATTGCCAAATTGCCTTCTATAAAGATTGTATCACTTTGTATTCCATAAGCAACACTGAGTCTGACTCCATACATCTCACCATCAGAGAATGTTGTCAAACTTTTGAATTTCTGCCAATCTGATAGAGAAGAAATGTTATCTCAGAGTCATTTTAATTTGCATTTCCCTTATTGTGAAAAAGAGTGAGCATCTTTGCCGTTTGCATTTCTTTTTCTACTATGTGTTCATATATTTTTTTCCCACTTAAAAGTCAGAAACTTTTCATGTTAGAAGTACTAGCCCTTTTGTGGTATGTAAGTTGTAAATATCTTTTCACAGTTTATCAATTGGTCCTTGAAAAAAATTTTTTTAAAGGTTTATTTATTTATGCATACAAGCTGGGGTGTAGGCCAGAGGTGTGGGATGGTGAGAGGATTCATCAGAGACGGAGTGGGGAGCAGAACAGGCAGATCTACTGAAATGTACTGCTGAGGGGAGCAGCGGGAGAGACAGGAGAGGTCTGCTGTGCCATGTGAGAATCTCCCTGGCCGGGTATTGAACTTGCGCTGCAGTGGCTCTGGATAGCTTCATGGTGCTGCGCTTAACCCGTTGCGCCACCAGGGAAGCCTGGTCCTTGAAAATTTTTAATGTTCCCTCTATTGCAAAACGTGTTTATCTTTTATTCTCTATGGATCAAAACCCCTCACACTCAGGGTTACACATATATGAATGTAGATGTCCCAGGCCACCAGGTCACACAAGACCTGGAATGGACAATAATATCTGTTTCCCTAGGTCAGGAATGCAGGAGTAACTTAGCTGGATGGTGCATGTCCCCAGGACCTGCAGTCGTTTGAAGGCTTAATTAGGGCTGGAAGATTCACTTTCAATATGGCTCATTCCCAAGGGTATTGACAAAAGCTCCAGTCCCTCATCACATGGACCTTTCCCTTTGGGAGAGGGCTTCATTGCTTCATTGTCCTTATAACATGGTAGCTAATTTCCCCAAGAACACATGATCTATGTGGGGAGAGAATTAGGCTCTACCTCTTGAGTAAAGAATATGACAGAGGGCCTTCATGGTGGCGCAAGGGGCTAAGTCTCAGTACTATGAAGCTATCTGCAGCCTCTGCATCATGACTTCCATCCCCGGCCAGGGAGCTGACCCACATGGCGCAGCAGACCTCTTCTGTCTTGCCCGCTGCTCCCCTCAGCAGAGTATTTCAATAGATCCACCTGTTCTGCTCCCCACTCTGTCTCTGGTGAATCCTCTTACCACCCCCCCACCCCCCCACTACTGGCCTACACCCAAGCTCGTGTATGCATAAATAAATAAATCTTTAAAAAAAAAGAATATGAAAGAATTTCATATTTTGGGCATATCTTAATAATCGAGAACACAATCACAATATAGCACAAATGGATCTGGACTATGTGAACTTCCTAAAGAATATCACATTCGTCCATTATATCAATAAATTGTGCTAATTGGGTCACATGAGTAAGAAATGGCAAGTGTGTTGTACATGCTCCCCAAAGAGTGAACGATAAATCCTAAGAGAATTCTGGGACCTACCAGAATCCCTTGAAAAGTAAGAATGGTATTTGATAGTCTTGTTGGGTTCTGGAGATAGTATGTTTAATTCTGGGGGAAACTGGTTTAACATGGAAGGCTAACAATTTTGAGGGAGGTCCAGAGCAAGAAACAGCTCTCCACCTGGTCCATGAGATATTGCAAGCACCCACGCCACTTGAGCCATGTAATCCAGGAGAGCGTGATAGTAGATGGTTTTTATGGTGAAAAAAGAACTGTTAGGGCTGAATGTTAAACCCAAGACAACTGTATGCTATTCAGTCAGTAGCTCCTGGCACGCTCCTGGGCCATCATTGAGATGGAACCCACAACAATGGGCCATCAGGTAATCATATGGCCAGAACTGCCCATCATGAGTTGGTTTCTCTCAGACCGACCCAGTCATAAGGCTGAGTGAGCCCTTCAGCAATTATTATGGAATGGAAGTAGGACATAGCAGGCAAAGCCAGAAGCCAAAGTAAGCTACATGAGCAAGTAGCCGAGACCCCATACTTGTCTGAGATTACCAGCTAATGGAGGAGACAAAAGGCCGAGGTTGATTCTGGATGAATGGCCTTGATATGTGGGTATAAGCCAAAAGTGGACTGTTGATACAGCCTGTCTCTCATCTGCGGTGACCCTGGAAGAGTGTTAAGGAGAAAGCCTCCCAGTGATCAGAGCTGTAGGTGGGACATCTGGTCCTCTACTTTGTGTGGAAAGAGAACTGGCCTAAGGTAAAAATAGACAGACTTGAAGGCAGTGGCAAATGACTTAATTGATCAAGGACCTAAAAGGAAAAAGATTGGGAGGTTGAGGGCAAAGAAGTAGTGGAAAGAAGCACGTAGAGCAAGAGTCTGCAAGGTTTTTTGTAAAAGTTCAGAATAAATATTTTAGACTTACAGGCTATATAATTGCGGTTGCAACTACTCATTTCTTCTATTGTAACCGAAAGCAGCCATAGACAATATGAAAATAAATGAGCATGACTTCGTTCCCATAAAACTTTATTTACAAAACAGGCAGTGGGTGGATTTGGCCTGTGAATTTTAGTTTGCCAACTTCTGGTACTGAGGGAGCTAAAGAAGTAGGCAAAAGTGTGAATATCGGGCCTCCCTAGTGGTGCAGGGGGTTAAGTCAGCATTGTGAAGCTATCTGGCAGCCACTGCAGCACGAGTTCAATTCCTGACCAGGGAGCTAACCCACATGGCACATCAGACCTCTCTTGTCTTTCCCACTGCTCCCCTCAGCAGTGTATTTCAGTCAATCCACCTGTTCTGCTTCCCACTCTGTCTCTGGTGAGTTCTTTCACCACCCCTACTTCCCTTGTACCTCTGGCCTACACCCCGGCTCTTGAATGCATAGATAAAATAAATCTTTAAAAAAGAAAAGTGTGAATATCTTTGAACTGCATTTCAAAGACATAGGAGAGTATCCACCTACTGAAAAGACACCAGACAACCAAATAGAATGACTCAATCGGCTGATGTCAACCAGTCTCTGTTCTGGCCCACCTGGCGGGGGCTGGCACAATCATCTAAGGAAAGAAACAGTCACTATGGTGGGGATGGAGGTTATGAATGGGCTTAGTAGCATGAACTCCCACCCGTCAAGGCTGATCTAGCTACTACCACTGTGCAATGTCCAAGCTGCCAGCAGCAGAGAGTGATGCTGGGTCCCTGGCAATGTCATTCCTCAGGGAGATCGATAAGCCACTTAGTGCCAAGCTGATTATTGGCCCCTTCCAATCTGGGAGGAACATTGCTATGTCTTGCGTAGAATTAGTATATGTTGTAGATCTAGTCTTGCTTGGAAAGCACCCTATATGACAAACTTACAGAGTGATCTATAAGTGATAGTTATAATATCACCTCTGACCAGAAACCCAGCTTGCAGCAAGGGAGGTGTGGTAATGGCCACATGACAATGGCATCCATTAATCCCATCACTTGCCACATCACTCAGAAGCTTCTGTATTAATAAAGGATGGGAAGCGGGCCTCCCTGATGGCACAACGGGTTAAGTGCAGCACTATGAAGCTATCCAGAGCCACGGCAGCACGAGTTCAATACCTGACCAGCGAGTTTTCCACATGGTGCAGAGTACCTCTCCTGTCTTACCCGCTGCTCCCCTCAGCAGTGTATTTCAGTCGATCTGCCTGTGCTGCTCCCCACTCTGTCTCTAGTGAATCCTCTCACCGCCCCATACCTCTGGTCTATACCCCAGCTTGTTTGCATAAATAAATAAAATCTTAAAAAAAAAATAAAGGATGGGAAGCCTTTTGAAGGCATAGCTGTGGTACTACCTTAGAGATGGCATTCAACAGGATCAGAGCATCACCCTCTGGTGGGCGATATACTGATACATCCTAAATCAGGGACCATCCTGTGGTATTGTGTCCAGAACGCAGGCTAAGAGTTTAGAAACCAAAATCATAAATAAGAGTGAACTGACCATCACTCATATTGGAGACCCCTCGAGCTTTTTTTTTTTTAATGTTCTAGAGATTTTCAGCAATTAAAATCTGAGAAATGTTAAGTTCTGAAGAGCCTGGTTCCCAGAGGGGAAACTTCTGCCAGGAGACAGAGTAAGAGTTCCCTGGAGTTACTGTCCAGTCACCTTGTGCTCCCTGTGCCAAAAGACTGGCAAGAAAGGAAAGGAATAGCCATACTGTCCTGGTAACTAACTTATGGTGGTCAAGATAGGCTTGCTGTCACTCAGTGGAGTTAGGGAAAGACGCACTTTGCACCCAAGTAAATCACTGTTCTCTTGGTACTTCCTGCCCATTATTTGTGGTAAACAGACAAGGGAAGTGGTCACCTGCTAAGAAGGATTTGGGCTCAGACCACTTAGTAATGAGTGTCTTGACACATCCAGATTGAAGATGAGCGGAATCTAGAATTCTAGAGCAGGGTATGTATTAGAGGAGGGATATTGTGCCTCAAAACTGGTTGAGGTAGTGAGGTCTGTAGTTTGTCCTTATAACAATCTTCCTTTCAAAAATTTCCCCAGGAATGATCATTTAGAATCCCTAAGCTGTTCCCCAATGGCGTGAACAAAGCAAGCAAGTCCAACTAGTGCAAGGAATAGAGTGCTATGGTGTGCCACATAGAATTCCCCTATTAGGACTGAGACACTTATTTCCTCACTGCCAGGAGTGCTGGCTGCCAGTGAGTCACAGCTGAATCTTTCTCTAGAAGCAAAAAAGGCAAAAAAGCTGCCTGGTCCAAAATTGTGCCCCTACTCTGATGGTAGCCCATGTTCAATGTCTAGTCAATCCAGGTCAAAGGTCTGGCTTCTGCCTCAATCTGGGGCAAGTCTACAGGAATATTCCAGCTCCAATCTATCCCTGGGGGATAGACTTAGTCTTCTGTTGCAACCACTTTGCAGTTCAACTTTTCCATCTAACCCAACCCAGTCTCCTTTGCTCTCTTACAGTGTTGTTCCTGAGACAATTACCTGACAAATCTACACACAAATCTTCTCAGAATCTGTTTCTAGTAGTCCGACCTAAGATTGCTTTTGTAGCGCTCACTCTGCCAGTCTCCCTTGCAGCCTTGATACATGACTAGACTTTGATCAACAGAGTTAGCCACTGTGGACTTTTTTTTTTTTAAAAAGATTTATTTTTTATTTATACATACAAGCTGGGGTACAGGTCAGAGGTGTGGGGCGGCGAGAGGGTTCACCAGAGACAGAGCGGGGAGCAGAACAGGCAGATCAGAAATACACTGCTGAGGGGAGCCCCGGGCGAGGCAGGAGAGGTCTGCCGCACCATGTGGGATTCTCCCTGGCTGGGCGTTGAACTCGCGTTGCCGCTGCCGACAGCTCCACAGTGCAGCGCTTAACCGCTGCTCCACCGGGGAGGCCCCGCCACTGTGGACTTTGAGTCAGGAGTTAATGATGCAAAGAAGCAGGACCATGGCACCTGTTCTGTGGTACATTGGTGGCTGTAGCTTGGTGGGGTCCTCTCAGAAGGCAGGACAGCAGCCCTGGCCAGTGTTTTGGGTCAACAATGTGTTAAGTGAATACTGTGATGTCCACTGCAATCATGGCCCACATGTTTTGTGCATATCAATTCTGTAAAATATTTTTTGATCTTTCATTCTTCTTTCCATATGTTATGAGTTTTCCATTTTCTATAATAAGCACAAACTTTTTCAATTTGTGAATATCTTGTTGATAAACCTAAGACATGTATGTGTATTACAGCTAAGTAGTCACTTATTACCTGACTAGCTCCAGAAAATAGCATCGCTCACTGCTTGGTGAGCATTGCTTCAGATATCTTTTTGATCTGGCCAATATTAATTTCATAATCTGGAGGAATAATAATTAATTAATGCTATTTTAAGAGCCAAAAGATGACAAGAAATGATATTGGAGACTTAATCCAGATTTGGTTAATTATAGAGCAGCAAAAACTAATTCCCTTTACTATACCTAGGGGTGTGTGTGTGTGTGTGTGTGTGTGTGTGTGTATGGTGAAGAGCCTCTCACTTCAAGTTGCTGGAATTGTTTTTTAAGTGCAATTAAAGGAAAGTACAAGAGTGACATTTCCTCTTTCAAACTTAGAGGAAAAGAAATGAAAACATATGTAGTTCTTCCAAAAACACAAATTGATCAGGAAAATGAACTTTTTGCAGGAACCTACTAAATAGTAAGACTTACTTTGATAAATTGTCATCTTCTCTAGATGTCAAACATATTCAGATTTCCCCAACTGGACCAAAAATATCCTTTACAGCTTATTTTTCTTCATCATCAAGACCAGCTAGGTCTTGTTCTGTTCCTGTTTTAGAGATGATGGAATCAAGGTTTCAAGTTACTAAGTTGACTTGACCAGTGTCACACAGTGATGAGAAGAACCCAAAGGCAAACTCAAATCCTCATGACTTTTGATTGACCGTGTTCTTCATCCTGACAACCACAGGAAGGATGGTTTATTGCACAACTTTATTTTTAAAACCCAAAGAATGCTTAATAACCATTTATTGGGATGATTCATGGCATTTTTATAGATGGGAAAATTCTTTAACTCATAGGATGAGTAGGCTGTGTACTCTTGCTCATATCTTAACCCATCCATTAAATGATTTAACTCCATATTTGCAAAAAGTCTAAATGACATAAATGGAAAAATTCATTACAACTGCAGCAGATCTGTTTTGAATGTTGCAAATAGAACTTCAAATGTAGGCTTCCATGTTAAGTTGGTGTTATGCCAGGAAACTTTTGGGCCACTTGGAAGAAATATTTATTCCTTCAAAAGTGGTTACTCAAAACATGCAAACAGGGGAAACTTTCTCTAGGTAATTAATGTTCTGTGAGAGGAGTCCAAGACCAAAAAAAAAAAAAAAAAAAGTCAACCACTTTGGATTTTGCAGTCAAGACCAAACAGAATAAATCTCCATGCCCTCACCACCCTCATTACTTCCTTTCATAGTCTATTATCAGAATCACCACCAGGGACTACAGCATGTTATCCCAGATTAGAGCAACAACATCAGTTATGCCTTACAATTTGTCAGTTTGCAAATGATGCTAAAATGGACTAAAAGAAATGCAAACTCACATAGTGTGTGTATATCTATAGGTATATATATACATACTTACACAAAGTATGTAATTATATGTAAGTATACTCATACATGTATACACACACACACACTTTCTAGTATGTATATGTATGGATATATACACATACTTATACTAGAAAGTAACTCTAATTTTGACATTTTGAAAAGAGAGAGGGAAATCACCCACTTTCCCTACCACACAAACACATTTTCATTTTCCTTGAAGACTTCATTCATTATGTATAATTGTGTCTATCTGGTATCACTAAGCATTTAATGCACCTTGGTGGTAGCATTTTGGGGTGAAAAGTCCAGGCTTTATAAATCCATCTATTTCTATGCTTTTGTCTTTTCAGTATGTTTGTTATCACTGTACCTTGATTTCCTAATAAAGCTCTTTTTAGGAAATTTCCACCTGATCTCAGTTGAAGAAAGGAGTAAATTTGCCCCTTCTAGGCCATTAAAGTCAGGGAGACACAGGACCCAAGAAATCAGGGGTGAGGAGCGGCAGTAATGGCAGAAGTAGAGCCCAGAGTTCTCCCTGGGATCTGTAGTTGAACCAGATGGGGCCAGAGGAAGATAAGAATGAGAAGCAGCTGCCGCTGTCCTTGGGCACTACCATGGTAGGCACCATTCTTCCTGATTTACCTCCCTGGCAGATTGCAAATTCCCTAGAGCACAGATCAGGTCCTATGCATACTTAGCACTCTGTCAATAGCTGTTGAATTAATGAGCAAATGTATAAATGAACTTATGCCTTGGAGAAAGTTTTCGGGCATCACAGAATAGTGGAAATAATAACAATATGCTGCTATTGTCATTCACTTGTTTATTCAACAAGTATTTATTGTGCACCTACTATGTACCAGGAGGCACTGGAAACAGTAATGAACAAAACAAGGTAAAACAAGACACCCTGGCCTTGCAGAACTTATAGTGGGGGAAGCATTTATCGAGCACCTACTGTGGTTTATCTCATCTCCTGCCTCCATGTCTGTATTAGTAACTTGGCATCGATACACTGTGTGGAGCTGTGAGTCACATTTTCAGACATGTATGCATTGGCTGAGGGCAAAATCTTACACTGAGTTGACTTGCAGAATATATTGGCCAGGAGTGACTAGAGGGAGAGAACTAGTTAAGGGGCTGAAGGAGTTGTTTTGGTTTGATCTGTATTGGGCGGAGGGGAAGGGAATGAACTGAAGAGAAGGATCTGGGGCTCTAAGAAAACTCATATGGAAAGTGCAGGAGAACTTGCATACCGAGGAAAGGGAAATCATCAAATTAACTGAGGTTTGCAGCCAATGGCGATTGAGAGAACTATGTATCACCCAGAAACAGAAAACTGAGAGGACGAAACATATGGTTATAGAAGTAAATTTTTATTGAAGACAAACATATCCAAAAGTGCAAGAGTATCAGCGCGCAGCTGGGTAGTTTTTCACAAACTGAACACACTGAGAACAAACTTTGTACTTTTCCTCGTCTTGACTATTTCTAAAAAGTAGTCTCTGGTCTGATACCTAGATTAGCTTTGTCTGTTTTTGAACTTCATGCAAAGGGAATCATATGGTGCTTACTCTGATCTGTCTGGCTTCTTTTGTTTTCCATTATTTCTGTGAACTCCATCCATGTTTTTGCATGTAGCAAAATTTAAAAATTTTTGAATTGCTCTGCGATACTCTATCACATTGTATGTATCTATTCTTTGGTTGAGGGATTCTTGGTTTGCTTCACTTTTTTGGCTAGTACAAGCAATGCTGCTTGAAACATTGCTCTCTGTTCTTTGGGGAGAACTCACTCACTCACTCCATTCCTGACAGTATAATTGCTGAGTCATGTCTATGCTTTAGTAGATAATTCCAATTAGTTTTCTAAAATGGTCATACAAATTTATAGCTCCCGCCACCACCCCCCCTCCTCTGTAGTATACAATAGTTCCATTGCACCATTCTTAACCATATCTGCTTTTGCCAATATATATTTTAATAACCTTAGTCATTCTGGTGGGTGTATATTAGTAACTCATTATGGTTTTAATTTATATTTCCCTGATGACTAATTTTGTTGGCTACCTTTCAAATGCTTCTTGGTTATTCGGATGTACTCTTGCATGAAGTAACTATTCAAGCCTTTTGTCTATTTTCCTCTTGCATTATCTGTCTTTTTATGGACTTGTATGATGTATTCTTGATCTCTATGTATTCTGGATAATCTCTATGTGTTCTGGATAGAAGTATATTGTTACATGTGCAATGAAATATTATTTTCTAGGCTACTATTTGCCTTACTCTTTTGTGATGTCATTTCAGAACAGAAATTTTATTTCCATATGAAATTATGTTCTTAAATACGGGGGGTTAGAAATTCAACATATCTTTTTGGAGGGTGTCACAAATTAACCCATAGTAGGTTGTGTTTATTCCTTAAAATTCTGTAAGAATTAATCTGTGAATCCATCTGGGCTTGGAGTTACATTGTGGGAAAATTTAAAATTATGGGTTCTACTCTTTCATAGCAATAGAACTTTTCAGAGTTTTTATTTCTTTTCTTTCTTTTTTTTTTTTAAAGATTTATTTATTTATGCATACAAGCTGGGATGTAGGCCAGAGGTGTTTGGTGGTGAGAGGATTCACCAGAGACAAAGCAGGGAGCAGAACAGGCAGATGTATGAAGTATACTGCTGAGGGGAGCAGCGGGCAAGGCAGGAGAGGTCTGCTGTGCCATGTGGGAAGCTCCCTGGCCAGGTATTGAACTTATGCTGCAGTGGCTCTGGATAGCTTCATGGTGCTGCGCTTAACCCGTTGCGCCACCAGGGAAGCCCCAGAGTTTTCATTTCTTGTGTCAGTTTAGGTAAGTTGAGTTTTTTAGGTAATTTTCCCCTTTATCAAAATTTTCAAATTTATTAGTATTATTGTTTATGTCATTTACTTATTAAATATTAACATGTGTGATATCTGGTGTTTCCTCTTTATTAGACTATACTTTCCTCTCCTGAAAAATACATTGTCTGAGTTCCAAACATTTGGAGATTTTTAAATTTTCTTTTTCCTTTTTAAGTTGTATTTCAGCTTATCTCCATTGTAGCAAAAAAAATATACTCTTCAGGGGCCCCCCTGGTGAAGATATTGGCAGCCACTACAACATGAGTTCAATCCCCAGCCAGGGAGCTAACCCACACAGTGCAGCAGAACTCTCCTGTTTCACCCTCTGCTCCCCTCAGCAGTGTACTTCAGTCAATCCACCTGTTCTGGGCCTCCCTGGTGGCGCAGCGGTTGAGTGCTGTGCTGTGGAGCTGTCTGCAGTGTGCGATGCAAGTTCGACGCCCAGCCAGGGAGATTCCCACATGGTGCAGCAGACCTCTCCTGCCTCGCCCCCTGCTCCCCTCAGCAGTGTATTTCTGATCTACCTGTTCTGCTCCCTACTCTGTCTCTGGTGAACCCTCTCACCGCCCCATGCCTCTGCCCTGTACCCCAGCTTGTATGTATAAATAAATAAATCTTTAAAAAAAAAATCCACCTATTCTACTTCCCACTCTGTCTCTGGTGAACCCTTTCACTCTCCCACACCTCTGGCCTACACCCCAGCTCTTGTATGCATAAATAAATAAAGCTTTATGATCATATCAATAGATGCTGAGAAAGCATTTGACAAAGTACAACACCCATTTATGATAAAAGCCCTTGAAATCCTTGGGATAGAAGGAACATACCTCAACATAATAAAAGCCATATACGACAAACCCACGGCCAATATTATACTCAACGGTGAGAAGCTGAAGACCTTTCCCCTAAGATCAGGCACAAGGCAAGGA